>JADRCD010217374.1:32216-47778 GCA_019843815.1 Montemys delectorum
CCTCACTGTGAAGCATGCTGCTTGTCCCTATATAAAGTCTACACTGGGTCCCCATCCTCACTGTGAAGCATGCTGCTTGTCCCTATATAAAGTCTACACTGGACTCCCATCCTCACTGTGAAGCATGCTGCTTGTCCCTATATAAAGTCTACACTGGATTCCCATCCTCACTGTGAAGCATGCTGCTTGTCCCTATATAAAGTCTACACTGGGTCCCCATTATGTGCCTCTATAACCGTCTAAGTTTCTCCGTAAACCTATGGTCGAGAATCGCTCTTGAGTTTCCTGACCCATTACTAAAGAGTAAGTAGAGAAGCCAGGATGTGCAGCTGTTCTACCCAGCGGCTGAGCCCCTAGAAGGCTTGATGTTGAGAATCCGTCACTGATAGATATATGTCAAATAAATAGCAGAAATGATAAAAATGAGCACATCTTGCTTAGAAAAGTAGAGCCAACCATCAGAGTTCTCAGAACCAAAGAAATGGACAAATTTAGTGGCTTTTTGAAAGGTAGTTAGTGTGCCCCAACGTCAAGCAGGTGGTGGCAGGGAGGTAAGGTGGGTATTAGCGTCCTTTAGTGAGGCCCTGGTTGCTTCCGCCATACCCAGAGACAGCTCTTAGTCCAGTGGCCCCGTGATAGAGACCCTGCTTGCTGAGCCTGTCTGGAGCAAGAGCCCATACTCAGAACTAACTCAAGGGATAGCTTATTTGTTCTTGCTAACCCTCCAGTGTACTGCTGTTCCAGGGAGAGACTTTCCTGTACGCACCTTGGTTAGCTTGATACAGTCCTAGAGTCATCTTAGAGGAAAGCCCCCATTGTCTAGATCAGAGTGATCCGTGCATATGTCTCTCAGTGACTGTCTTTATTGTTTACTGATGTAGAAGGGCCCAGCCCACTGTGGGCAGTACCATCCCTAAGCAGGTGATCCTGAACTCTATAAGAAAGCTCAGTATAAGCCAGCCGGAGAGCCAGCTAGCAAGCAGCATCCTCTGCATAGCATCCTGCTAGACTTGGTCAGAGATAATAGTGGAATGGCTAGCACCTTTAAGGCCCTGCCTTGACTTTCCCCAATGATGAACAATGACCCGGGATTATTAGCCAAACAAATGCTTTCCTGCCCAGAGTTGATCTTAGTCGGGGTATTTTATCATAGCAGCTCCTTGTCTTCCTTAATGCCTTCTGTCACTTCCGGAACTTCCTTCTCTCTCTTTATGCCCCTGTACTTGGTTTCTCTTGATTGACAGGTAAGTGTGCCCACCTCCATTGCATGCGAGATGAGACTTTTCTGCTTCTCATGCCACTTCCATGTGTTCCTATAAACCCACAATGACCATTTTCATGTAGGCATTCCCACACCAAGACCTTTCCTCTGATCTCTAGGCTTGCTACCCAAATGCCTCTGAACAAACTAGCTTGAATGCTTGGTAGACACCTTGATACCTTTGGGTCTCCTGACGTTAATGCCTTCCCCCAACAAAACCCAGTATCTTTCTAAGATGAAAAGAGAGATGCCCCTTTATGCCTCTTTCACCCTCAAACTTTCCTCCTTTGTGCCAGGCACTAGCTTAGACTCGGATACAGCAACTAATGAGCTATGGCTCTATAGCTTGGGGACCTTCTTTGGCCAATGTCGCAGACCTTTACTCCCAAAAGGACAAAAAGGCTGAATTATGGTGACACTGTGATAAGAACCTGTCCAAAGCACGATCTAATGTCACAGGCCCTTCTCTTGCACCTATACTTGGTGTAAAAACCACGTACTCATCCTCCCTCTTCACTTATAGATGTCTGATGAACATGAAGGTCTAGGCCCACACATGCTCTTCCTGTAATCTTTTCTTTTCTTTTTTTTTTCAAAAAAAAAAAAAAACTAGATATCTTTCTTTCTTTCTTTCTTTCTTTATTTATTTATTTTTTAAAATTTTTACTTTTATTTATTTTATGTGTATGAGTACACTGTACCTGTACAGATGGCCATGAGCCATCATGTGTGTGGCTGCAGTTGATCTCAGGACCTCTGCAGGCCCTGCTCACTCCGGTGTAATTCACTGTAGCTGTCTTCGACACACCAGAAGAGGGCATCAGATCTCATTATGGGTGGTTGTGAGCCCCATGTGGTTGCTGGGATCCAAACTCAGGCCCTTCAGAAGAGCAGTCAGTGCTCTTACCCACTGAGCCATCTCACCAGCCCCTCCTGTAATTTTTTTCAATGCACGAAAACTTCATATTTTCCAAAGGCTTAGGTTCCAGGCTTTGAAACTTCGTACTATTCTATTGGGTTCTGTCTGGTGTTTTTGTTGAGGTTGTCTTTGATCCACTTGCACATGAGGTTTGTGCAGGGCAATGGATATGGATTTCCTTGAATTCTTCTACATGCCAACATCCAGTTAGACTAGCATCACTTGTTAAAGATGTTTTCTCTCACTGAATATTTCTGGCTTCCTTATCAAGAATCTGGTATAGATTCATGTCTGAGTCTTTGATTCCATTTCATTGATCAATATGTCTGTTTTTAGGCCAACGCCATGCAGTTTTTATCATGATAGCTTTTTTTAGGCCAACACCGTGCAGTTTTTATCATGATAGCTCTGTGGAACAGCTTGAGGCCAGGAATCGTGATACCTCTGGAAGTTTTATTATTGCTCAGGATTGTTTTAGCTATTCTGGGATTTTTGTTTTTCTATATAAAGTTGGGTATTGTTCTTTCAAAGTCTATAAAGAATTGTGTTGGAATTTTGATGGGGATTGCATTGAATCTCTAGATTGCTTTTGGTGGGATGGCCATTTTTACTATGTTAATCCTACCAATCCGTGAGCATGGGAGATCTCTCCATCTTCTGATATCTTCTTCAATTTTTTTCTTCAAAGACTTGAAGTTTTCGTTATATTAGTCTTCCACTTGCTTGGTTAGTTACTCCACGATATTTTAGATTATTTGAGGCTATTGTGAAGGGTGTTGTTCCCTGATTTCTTTCTCAGTCCATATGTCATTTGTATATAGGAAGGCTACTGATTTTTTTTTTTTGGTTTTACATCCAGCCACTTTGTTGAAGGTGTTTATCAACTGTAGGAGTTCCCTGATAGAATTTTTGTATCACTTATATATACTATCATATCATCTGCAAGTAATGATACTCTGACTTCTTCCTTTCCAGTTTGTATCCCCTTGCTATCTCTGTTGTCTGATTGCTCTAGCTAGAACTTCAAGTAGTCTATTGAATAGCTATGAAAATAGTGGACAGCCTTGCCATGTTCCTGATTTAGGGGAATTGTTTTAAGTTTCTCTCCATTTTATTTGTTGTTGGCTATAGACTTGAGGTAAATTTCCTTTACTATTTTTAGGTATGCCCCGTGTATCTCTAATCTCTAATCTCTCTTTTATCATGAAGGGGTGTTGGATTTTCTCAAAGGCTTTTCAGCATCTAGTGAGATGATCATGTGGGGTTTTACTTCCAGTTTGTTTATATGGTAGATACATTGACTGATTTTCACATGTTGAATCATGCCTGCATCTCTGGCCTGAAGCCTACTTGGCCATGGCAGATAATCTTCTTGATGTGTTCTTGGATTCAGTCTGAGGGTGGTTTATTGATTATTTTAGTATCTATGTTCACAAGGGAAATTGGTCTGTAATTCTTTCTTTGTTGAATCTTTGTGTGGTTTGTGTATCAGGGTGAGTGTGGTCTCATAATATGAAGTTGGCAATATTCCTTGCTTCTATTTTGTGGAATAATTTGAGTAGTATTAGCATTTACTCTTCTTTAAAAGTCTGGTAGGATTCTGTGCTAAAACTGTCTGGCCCTGGGCTGGTTTGGTCGAAAGACTTTAATGACTGCTTAGATTTTCTTAGGGGCTATAGGTCAATTTAAATTATTTATCTGAGCTTAATTTAACTTTGGTAAGTGATAGCTATTAAGAAAATTAGTCATTTCTTTTAGATTTTCCAGTTTTGTGGAGTACAGGTTTTTAACCTGATAGAAGAATATGTGAGGATTATCCGTGAATGCGTGGGCACAGGAAACGTCTTGAACAGAATAGCAATATCAAAGGCACTAAGATCAACAATTAATAATCCATAACAAAAGCGACAGTACATGCTGGCAAGGGTGTGGAGCATGCTGGCAAGAGTGTGGAGCAAGGGGAACACTCCTCTGTTGCTGGTGGGAGTGCAAACTTGGACAGACACTATGGAAATCAATGTGGCAGTTTCTCAGAACATAGACCGATCTCAAGACCCAGCTGTATCACTCTTGGGCACATACCCAAAGGACACACTATCCTATCACAAGGACACTGGCTCAACTATGTTCATAGCAGCTTATTCATAATAGCCATAAACTGGAAACAAACTAGATGTCCCTCAACTGAAGAATGAACAAAGAAAATGTGATACATTTACACAATGGAATATTACTCAGTTGTTAAAAACAAGGACATCATGAAATTTGCTAGCAAGTGTATGAAACTCGGAAAAAAAAAACCATCCTAAGCTTGGCAACCCAGACTCAGAAAGACAAACATGAAATGTTCTCACTTATAAGTGGGTATTAGCTGTTAAGTAAAAGAAAGGCTAATTAACAATGAGGGCTCTAGGGGGAACACATGGACTTCCGTAGAAAGGGGAAATAGAATAGATATTGTGGGTAGATTGTGGGTGGGTGGGCATGGGAACAGGAGGGATCATGTGAGTGAAGAAGGGATCGGGTACGGGGAGAGTACAGGGAAAGACAACTGGAATGGAGCTGAGGGCACTTATGGGGTAGTGTGGAAACCTAGAGTTGTGGAAAGTTCCTGGAACCTATGAGGGTAACCCTAGCAAGGAGTCCTAGTAATACAGAATACAGAGCCTGAAGTGACCATCATGGGTAACTAGCCAAGGTCCCCAGTGGCGGGACTGGGGCACCAACCCCGCCACAAAACCTTTGACCCACACCTGTCCTGCCTGCAAGATATATTGAGGTAACGGTAGCTCAGAGCTTGTAGGTGTGACCAATCAATGATTGGTCTAACCTGAGGCCCAAGCCGTGAGAGGGAGCCCATGCCTAACACTGCCTGGATAGTCAGGAACTGGAAGCTGGATGACTCAGAGACCTAGGGTAGAACCAAACAAAACTGACCTGAAAAGAGAGGCCAGTGGAATGATTGCTAATGATATTCTGCTATACTCATAGATTCGTCCTAGGCCAGCTGTTATCAGAGAGGCTTCATCCAGAAAGTGATGGAAGCAGATACAGAGACCCACACCCAAACATTAGGTGGATCACCAGAAACCCCACAAAGTGGGCAGAAGGATGGTAGGGACCAGAGGGGCCAAGTATACCAGGAGAACATGGCCCACACAATCAACTAGGCAGGGCTCATGGGGCTCACAGGCTGAGGAGACAACCATGGAGTCTGCATGTCTCACACTAGCTCCTCTGCATGCTTGCTGTGGTTGTTTAGGCTTTTTTTTGTAGGAACCCTAACAGTGGGAATGGGGGTGTCTCTGCTTTCAGGATCCTTTTCCGCCTACTGGGTTGCCTTGTCCAGCCTTGATATGCGGGCTTGTGCCTGGTTTTATTGCATCTTGCTATGCTGTGTTCATTTGATATCCCTGGGAAGCCTGCTCTTTTCTGAAGGGAAATGGAGGAACAGTGGATCTAGGGGAGAGGGGAAGTGAGGGAGGACTTGGAGGACTGGAGAGAGACAGAGGAGGCTGCAGTCAGATTATTGTATGAGAGACAAATGCATAAAAAGGAAAAAGGAAATGTGGTACATTTAACACAATGGAGTATTATTAAGCAGTTTTTTTAAATGACATTATGAAATTTACAGGCAAATGTATGAAACTAGGGAAAAAAAATCATCCTAAATGAGGTAACCCAGACCCAGAAAGACAAACATGGTATGAATCATTCATAAGTGGATATTAGCTGGTAAGAAATTGATAACCCTGGTACAATCCACAGACCCAGAGAGACTAAGTAACAAGGAGGGCTCTGGGGGAATGGGGGATGGCTCTGGGGGTGGGGATGCATGGCTCTCCCTGGAAAGGGGCAACAGGAAAGGTTTTGCAGGTAGACATGGGCAGTTGTGGATGGAAGCAGGAAGATCAGGTGAGGGGAAGGATAGAAGGAAAGGGTGTGGGACAAGATGACTGGAATTGGAGAGCATTTGGGGGCAGGGAGTGTGGGAATTAGTGCAGGGGAAACTCCTCGGGATCCCTGAGAGTGACCCTAGTGAAGACTCCTAGTAATGGAGGATACAGAGCCCAAACTGTTCATCTTCTGTAACCAGACATGACTTCCAGTGATAGGACTGGGACACCAACCCAGCTACAAAACCTTCCACCTACAATGTGTCCTGCCTGCAAGAGATATCCTGGGGCAATGGCAGTGCAGACCTTGTGGGAGTGGCCAACCAATGACAGATCTAATTTGAGGCCCATGCCACGAGAGGGAGGCCATGCTGGACATTGCCTGAATGGCCAGGAAGTAGAGGCTGGATGGCCCACATACCTAAGTTAGAACCAAACATGACTGACCAACCAACCAACAAACAAACAATGATTCAGTCATCATCAGAGACAGCTCCCTTCCATCGGAGCTTAGGGAACCTTGTGGAAGAGGGGGAGGAGGAATTGTGGGAGCCAGAGGAGTGAAGCACACCAGGGGAGCATGGCTCTTGGGGCTCACAGACACTGACGCAGCCATCAGAGAGCCCCCGTTGGTTTGCACTAGGTTCTCCGTATGTATGTTATTGCTGTTGTTGTTTTGGGGGGTCCTGACAGTGGGAGTGGGAGTCTGTGGGTCTTCTGCTTGCTCTTCGTACCCATCTCTTACTTGCTTCTCTCGCCCAGCCTTGATGGAAGGGTTTGTGCCAGGATATATTGCATAAGAGAAGAATAAATAAAACCAAACACCAAAAAACGTTATACTGACTGGAAACTCTCAATCTAAAGCCTTGAGGCCCCTCACAGCCATGGCCAAAGCCTTTCCACTCTCTGCCACCCACCTCTACCACTGGTCCACAGCCCAGGGCCCCATAACCCTTCTCCTGACTGTGAGTGTATTATCTTAGCTTGTTTCACTGTACCAGTCTCTGGCCCTTCTGAAGCCTGTACTCGCCCTGACCAGAATGATCCTTCAGCATGCACCCATGATGTGTTCTCATCGATATAGTCGCGATATATACTGTTGTGAGCCAGTACCTGTTGTCTTTCTTGCTTCCAGGACTGTAGTCCTACCCCCAGACTGCCTTGCTCGTCCCCTCTCCACCCCTCTCCGTCTCTCTCTCTGCCTCCCCACTCCATTTATGTGTGTTCATGCATGATCGTGTGTGCACATGCACAGTTCAGATGCACTTGCTCATATGTGTGGAGACCAGAAGACGACCTTAATTTCCATTCTTCAAGTGCCTTCGAGGGTCTCTTGCTGGCCAGTAACACATCAAGGAGGCTAGGCTGGCCTTCAAACCCAAGGAGCCTATCTGTCTCCACCGTCCCAGAATGAGTCTAGAACCTTGCACCACCGTGTCTGGCTGGTGTTTGTTTGTTTGTTTGTCTATATGGTTTTTTGGGAGTCAAACTCAGGTCCTTCTGTTTGCAAGGCAAACATCTTACCAATGTAAGCTATCTTTCCGGCACCCGGCCTTGCTATTTCTTAAATGCACAGAGCATAACCTATTGAGTCAGGACCTCACTATGCAGCCTGGTCTGAGACTCACTGAGATGGCTAGGCTGGCCTTGAGCTCATTACCCTCCTGTCTCATCATCGTGAGGGTTGGGGTTATCGTTATATGACCACCACAGCTGTCTTATGAAGGCCATTTGCCTCAGCTTTTCCAATCCTCCTGTCCCGTCTGCCCAGTACCATGTTCATGTTTACATTCATGCACACACCTTGCACTCTGTTGGTGCTATCTGAGGCTCCCCAGCATCCCTCCTGAACTAAAGTGCTGTGCTGTCCCTCCCTTTGCCTTCCATGATTCTTAGTAACAGTTTTACACCTAATGTTAATTTTCTATTTGCTCCTTATTTATCTGCTTCAGCAGGAGTGTTTTTTCCAGAGTTTGGATTTTATCTGTTTGATTAACTGAGAACCCCTAACACTGAAAAAAAATACCTGGCATATTGTAGGAGATCAACAAATATTTGTTGGATAAAATGGATGAATAATCAAGCAACCCGAAGGGGCACAAATAAAATATTTATGGACTAGAATTTGTCATCTGGCCCAGGGTTAAACTCTGGGAAGTTAGGGGAAAAAATCAAATGTTTTTAAAATGTCTATCTAGGATGTAGACTGCCTCATGTTGCTGCTGTAAAAACAAACTAGCAAATAAACAAATGTGCCTTGTATTTGATTTAAAAATGTACTAAACTCTACCACGCTATTATAAATACCATTCTCTAAACAGATGGAAGAAAGTGGAGGCTGGAAGTGGAGTAATACTGAACCATGGGATGACCGGTGCATGGAAACACCAGGCAGACACATTTTAAGAAGGGACCAGACTTCGTTAGGAGAGGCAGTGATTTAGTGATGAGGCCCATGGATGAGCTGGCTCCCAGAATGGTGATCCCAATTAGCACTGGATTGCCGAGTTGCAGAGAGAGCAGAATTGGTGTATTGTACAAGTATAAATGCCCAAACTCACTCTGGGAGGCACCCCCAAAGTGGAGCCACACCAGTCTCAAGTTCCACTGGTCACAGAGAGTCTGCTGTGAGGGTGACATGGAGACTGAGGCTATGTGGGCCTTCGGTGTCTCTATGAGAGTGTGACAGAGCTGGTGCCTGGAAACAGTAACTGAGAGGAGCTGTGCCTGCACCAGAGTCATGTGCCTGACGTTGGGAGTGTGCTAGGTTCTCTGGACCACAGAGCCAATAACAGAGCTAGCCCAAGCGTTGGCTCACACTGGACTTTCCATCGCAGTGGGAATGTGGGATTAGATGTCCCTGGTCTGTGTGATTCGGGTGGTGTAGACAGACTGGTCAAGACTTGGAGATTGTTCCTAAGATATCTGTCTGACTGTCTGTCTGTCTGTCTGTCTGTCTGTCTACCTATCTATCTATCTAAATATATGTATTTATATATGTATATGTACATATATAGCATATACATATATATCATATACATCGGTAACACTGGCAGGTTTCTAAATAGGCCTCCTGCTATCATGAAAGGTTTTATCTTTAACATGCCATTGGAATAACAGGCTTTCTGGATAGATGTGCTCTCTTGGGAGCAGCTATACCATGACAAAGGGAGCTGAATATGGTCGTGGAACTGCACATTGATAGCAGAAGCCGTGATCCTGGGCAGTCATGACAGGTGGCGCCTCAGATATCCTTATACCAGAAAGAATGCACAGGAAGAGAGGGCAGTCTTCTGGCTGGCTGTCTACTGCAGAGCTGGGTTCACTTCTGCAAGAAGTCCTGCAGCTGGGCCCCGCTTTATCCGTGGTGCTGAACCTCAAGAGCGAGGGTAGGTGTGCACTGAGTCCTGTGGGTTCCTGTGAGCCTTGGTGAGTGAATAATTTGCAGCCTAAGGAGTGTGTCTAGCTAGAGGGATGAGGTTAGCTGTATCTCTGTGGGAGCTAAAAAATATATATATAGAAGTGGGCTGAAAAAAATAAACACAGCAGTTATGAAATCAAGACAGCTTTACTTTCCAGAGTGGAGAGCCAAACAAGTGGAGTACTGAACCGCAAGTCTTTATTTCCCTAAATTATTGAAAATTAAAAAGTTTGTTTGCTAAAAAAAAAAAGAAAAAAGAAAAAAAGAAGAAAAAAGAAAAAAAAAGAAACGAAAAGAAAAGACACCCACTATCATAAGACCTGGGAAGGTGGCGGCCCTAGAAACTCAGAAGGTTGAGGTGAATCAGACCCACACACTCTGAACTGTAACTACACAGAAAGCTGAGATGGCTCTGTTGGTAAAGCACTCACGTTGTATGAAGAGGACCCAAATTCAATCCGCAGAGCTCACGCTTAAAGCAAACAACACAGCCGAGTGGGGGAGTGTGCTTGCAATCCCTCCGGTGAAGCCCAGAGGATCCCTGGGGTCCCAGGCCAGCCAGCCTAGCAGACTTGGTGAGTTACAGACAGGAAGAGACTCTCCCTCAAACCACAACAATGTGTGTCATGCCTGAGGCTGCTCTCCAGTTTCTAAACACACACATGCACACACACGCACACACACAGAGCACAAAGGTCTCGTGGTTTTGTTGAAATAGCTGCTAGGTTTGGAGACATACAGTATAGATCAGACCCTGACTAAGCCTTTGAAATCCTGTGAGCCTCACTTCTGTGTTCCCAGGCTGCTGTTGATTACCTCTGCTCTGACACCGTTGTTCAGAGGAACAGATAATGTATGTGAAAGCATTCGTAAGAGAAGTGCTTTGCAAACACAGAATGACGATGTTAACACTCCCATTACACATGTGATTTAATAGCCGATAGCCACTTAGCCTATTTCCATAACACACCGCTGGCTCTCGGGGCACATAAATTAAATAACCGTGTGGGCTCATTTGCAATTAAACCCAATACAAAAAACTTACAGTGTTCCACTTTATTTCTCTACACACCATATTTAGTGTGTGAATACTTTTAAATATGATGCAGCTGACCAAAATGAAAGCACTCGCTCAGTGAGGCCATTTAAATGACAACAACCCCCTAAGAAACTGAAGGAGATTGTACTGTGGGTGAGTTTTTGTTTAAACACACAGGATCTACTTTCTTTTTCTTCTGTCTCCACCCAATCTTCTCCCCCCACCAGCTCCTGTACTACTCCATGGGACTGATCTGAGCACATCACTCGAAGAGTTCTGGGAGGAGGGTGACTGGCAAGAATTGAATTCTTATCGTTTTTAAGACCATGGCTTTCCACCACCAGCTATATTTAAAGACCCCAAAGATTCTATAAGGTAGAAGCATAGGCTTAACTCAAATGTAATCTTGAAATGACCAAAGTGATTAAGGTGTGTGTGCTTGTGTGTGTGCGTGCGCGTGCGTGCATGTGTGAGTGTGTGTGCGTGCGTGTGTACATGTGTGTGTGTGCGTGTGTGCACATGTGTGTGCATGTGTGTGTGAGTGTCTGTGCGTGCTCGCGTGTATGTGTGTGTGTGTGTGTGTGTGTGTGTGTGTGTGTATACACACACGCACACATACACATCTGGAAGCCAGAGAACAACTTCGTTCTTATTCATCTTATTTGTTGTTTTGTTTTCTTTTGAGTCAGGGTCTCGTTGTGCAGCCCTGGGTGCCCTGGAACTCACTCTGTAGAGCAGGCTGCTTTGACTCACACAGATCTCCCTGCTTCTGCCTCCTGAGTACTAGAGTTAAAGGTGTGCAGCACCTCTCCCTGATGACCTTGTTTTTGTGGCCAGAGGGTCCCCGAGATGCACCTGTCTGTCTTCCTGGTTCTGGGATTACAAGTGTGCACCACCATGCCTGGCACTTTTACATAAGTTCTAAGGCTCAAACATAGGCCTCCCTGCTTGCCCAGCAAGCACCTTATTGCCCAGGCTATCCCTGCAGCCTTACTTGAGCTGTTCCAGGGGTGCTGGCCTCACTGGTTCAATTTGGGGACCTATTATTGCCGAGGACGTGTGAAACACATCCATTCGTGCTGTGTCTCCACAGTCCACTACACTGTGTCTCCCTAGCTCCTTTCAACACAGCTTTTCCTAAAGCTTCAACTGCCACCAGGGTGCCAATTCCAGGAGCATTCGCAGGCCTCCATTTTTGCTTGGGTTGGCAGGATATGGCATAATTGACCATTCCAGTTTCTTTAAAATCCACTCTGTGTGTTCTCTATGAAACTTCATTAGAGGTTTCTTTTTTCCTAAGCCATTAAATATTGGAGCTTTTTGAGATTCCGTCCAGACGGCCTTACATGTCCTTTCTCAGAGTGACCTAGGATTTTCTCTTCAGGCTTCAACAACCACTCCGACCTCTCTCCTGATGTTTAATCTACCTGCTTTTTTGGAATATATCTATCTCTTCTAAACTGCTTTTTTCTTCTGTATCTGTTACCACAGTAAATGGTACATACCATCAAGCACCTAGTGTCCCTGTTGTACACATATAGACACACTCACTCCCCTGCTCCAATCACCACAGCCTGGTTAGCTCACTCCCAAGCTTCTCCTCACACTCTTTCCCCTATATTCATGGCAACCAAGATAGTTTTTAATGCATGTGTCTACCTACCTATCTGTGTGTCTGTCTGGGTGTCCGTCTGTCTGTCTGTGTGAGTACGTGCATGCATCTGTCTCTGTGTGTGCATGTGTGTGTGTGTGTGTGTGTGTGTGTGTGTGTGTGTGTGCAAGCATGTGCCAGAGTACCCTGGTATACATGGGCATACACACTGTACCATGTGCGTTGAAGTCAGTGGACAGCTTGCAAGACTCTGCTCTCTCCCTCCACCATGTCGGTCTCAGGGGTCAAACTCAGGTCATCACGCTTGGAGGCCGAGCCTTTGCTCTTCTTCGCCTTCTCACCAGCCCCCAGTATGAGGCTTGAAAATGGAAGCTGAATGACCTTATTCCTATGACTATTCCTTTCAAAGGCTTCTCACCAGCTTCAGCCCAGGCTCACATTCACACACCTGGAACAGCCTGGTGTCATCTCCTCTGCCCTCATTTTCACCACGGTTTCCCTTGTTTGCTTCCTGGAAGTTCTCATGGTCTTTCTGTCGATAAAGTTCTCCTCCGTGCTTTCTGCACTTGTGTCCTACCCCACCCCGACCCCCAGGACTGTGTTTTCCATCCCTCATGATGGCTTGTTCTGTTCTATCAGTTTCATTTGAATACCCCTTCTTCAGAACAATCCTGCCTGGCCCTCTAGACCAGGCAAGCCATCTTCCTTATCCTTTTACAGCAGTCTCCACTGCTGACAAGCTATTTCAACAAAACCATGAGCCCTCTGTGTTCTGTGTGTGTGTGTGTGTGTGTGCGTGTGTGTGTGTTTGTGTGTTTAGAAACTGGAGGGCAACTTCAGCATGACACAATTTGTTGTGTTTTGAGGGAGGATCTCTTCCTGTCCGTAACTCACCAAGTAGGCTAGGCTAGCTGGCCTGTGAACTCAGGGGTCCTACAGTGTTCACCTCCTTCTTGTCCTGAAGGCAAATGTCCTAATACCCACAAGCACACTCCTCACCCTCCTGCTGCATCCCTAATATCCCGGACAATGGGATGTCGGTCATTATCGATGACCTGTGGGTAAAAGAATCAATGAGCAGATGTAGACAGCTCTCCCAAAGACTCTTGGAGAGGAGTGTCATGAGTGTGAACCGCTCTTGTTCTGTCTAGTTTCCGCCATCATTATCTTGTTCAAGTGAGAGAGAAAGCATGGCCAGGACTCTCTTCTGACGGAAGAGAAGTCTTGGCTGAGATCTCAGGTAAGAAAAGGGAGGGATGGAAATAAATTCAGTGGTGTTTAGTAAGAGTCAGGGACGCAGTGGGAAAACTCTCTATGTGTGTGTGTGTGTGTGTGTGTGTGTGTGTGTGTGTGTACGCAGGCATACATGTGTCAGGGCATGTGTGAATGTCAGAGAACCTTTCGTGTGGCCTTCACCTCTGTCCTTGTTTGAGGCAGGGTCTCTTTGTTGATCATTATTTTTGTTTTGGTTTGGTTTGGTTTTCAAGACAGGATTTCTCTATGCAGTTCTGGCTGTCCTGGAACTCACTCTGTAGACCAGGCTGGCCTCGAGCTGCACACTCCTGAGATTCTTTGTCTTCTGTCTGTCACCTCACTACGGAAGCACAGGAGTTACAGATGCAGCTATGGTGCCCAGCTTTATATGGGTTCTAAGAACTTGAAATCAGGCACTCCTATCTGCATGGCAAGCATTTACCTGCTGAGCAGTTTCTCTAACCTGGGTAGTGTTTAAATGGCAGATACACTGCAATGGGCATGGGAGAGGCACGGTGCACCTGAGCTCTGGGCCCCTGGAGTTACACAGACTTGCACCCTGTCTGGAGGTCCCCACTGGGACCTTTCCCCTCTAAATCTGGTTTCTGTCGGTTACATTCCAAAAGCAGGAGCACATATGTAGGACCTCTGTCCACAGAGCAACTCTGTGGTAGTTAATCTCCTTAAGCATTAATTATTTTAGAGCCAAATACATTTCTTGCAAAGAGTAATTCCCCCTTTCTCTGCTAAATTTCTAAAGAAAAATATGCAAAGTCTAATAAAAATTGACAGGCAGAAATGGGTTTTGGACACATAGTTCTAAGGCAGGAGCTCTGTGAACATTATGTAAATGCCAAGCAATATAAAGCACCCTTTGGTTTATTCTGGGGAGGCAAAGGGCACTGGGAAAATCCAGGGCTGCTTGCAGCTCCTGGCATTGAAAGAATTTGCCTTTTGTTCACAAGTCACAATTTGGTTTGGTTCTTAAATCTCCTGTCCAAATGAGGAGTTCTGACAGAATCGTGTGTCTCCTGTTTGGTTGCAGCTTCCATGTGGCTGCCTCAGTGAGCCTTTTTGGGTCTTGCCTGTCTGAACCAGCTGTGCCCAGGATGCCTCCCTAAGGACCCCACTCTGATCGTCCTCATCACACTCGACAGGGGTACTTATTTGTGTGTTTGCTCAGTACCCATGTGTCTGCCCTGCTGTCTAAGAGTTCTATGTGGCAGAGGTGGCATTTATTCCATCCTTAGCTCTTGTGCACTCAGTGTCCGGCACAGTGAGCAGCACGCACAGACGGTCCGAATGGGTTTGCTGACTGCTTGCAGCAAATATTGTCACTGGGTAAAAACTATGGTCTAAGGAGAAGAGTCACATTTGAAAACTCTGTAGCATACGTCTAGTTTTAGACTTTCTAACGTGCAACAGATTGAATCTGAACTTTGCCCCTCCTGAGGAATATTCCTTGCCCATTTTTATACCTGTCACATCTCTTCCCCAGCACAACAAAGCATTTTATCATCGATTAAGAAATCAACCTTCGCCGGGTGGTTGGTAGAGCACGCCTTTAATCCCAGCACTTGGGAGGCAGAGGCAGGCAGATTTCTGAGTTCGAGGCCACCCTGGTCTACAGAATGAGTTCCAGGACAGCCAGGGCTGCACAGAGAAACCCTGTCTTGGAAAAAACAAAACAAAACAAACAAACAAACAAAAAAACCAAAAGAAAAGAAAAGAAAAAAAGAAATCAACCTTTAGAGAGGCAGCGAGTGTTTTAAATCCTCACTTTAAGGAAGATAGAGGAAGAGGGGTTAAGGAAAGAATGTAAGATCTGGAGGACAGGAGGAGAGAGCCACAGGATGGATGCTGTCTCTTGGACAAGGCGCAGCTGCGCGCACAAACTCACAGCATCTCTGGTCACCTGCACCAGACCAGAGCAAGAGCAAGCCAGTCAACCTTCCAGCATGATGGGGAAGGGTCTTGCCAAACCCCACCCCTCGCTGAGGAACTACTGTTCATTGATGACTACTGAAGAAGGCAGAAGGCAGAGTCACTTTTCTTTGGGGACATGGTTGCTGGTAGGATGATCACACCTGTGGTGTATGAGCAGCACAGAAAATGAGAATGTGAAATTAGAAGATGTGTGTGTGTGTGTGTGTGTGTGTG
>JADRCD010217376.1:6849-27923 GCA_019843815.1 Montemys delectorum
TTTTTTTTTTTTTTTTTTGGTTGGTATGAATATTTTTAAAGACACAACACAGAGGAAACACTGAGTATTCACAGATTTAAATCACCACATACCAAATTATACTGACACCCACTCTCCCTTCCTAAGCAATAGGACATTGGAGTTTCTGCTATGCACATGGCTATCTACCCAAATGTTACATTTCCCAGCTTGGTCTCTAACTGGTTGTAATAGTATGCCCATGTTCTAGCCAAGAGGATTTGAAAACCAAGGCTAGCCATTCTGAGAAGGCATTTATCCTAGTTTGGTTTCTATTACTGCAACAAAACACTAAGCAAAAGCGACTCAGAGGAAAAGTTTATTGCATCTTCCATTTTGTAGGCAGTCACTGAGGAAGGGCAGAGCAGGAACTGAAGCAGAGGCTCCTGGCTCCCAGGTTCACGGTCTACCTCTGGGTGTCCTGAAACTGGCTATGTAGATCAGGCTGGCCTCAAACTCAGAGAGATCTGCCTGGCTGCCTCTGCCTCCCAAGTGCTGAGACTAATGGCATGGACTGCCCCAGGCTAGCCTACCTTTCTTATATAGACCAGACTCCACCAGCTCAGGAATGGCACACTACCCATAGTGGGCTGGGTCCTCCCACACCGATTAGAAATCAAGACAATGTCCCAGAGCCATGCCCAGTGGAAGTACAGGTCAATCTGATGGAGGTAATTCTTCAGTTACGAGTCCTTCTTCCCAGGTGTGTCTACATTTCTGTCAAGCTGATAAAAGGATGCCTGTGTGTATACTCAGCCTAGGCTTTTTTCATCCCCTCCCCCCCTCCCTCCCTCAACACTAGAACTTCCCAGGCAAGGAAGGCACACACTGACTCCATCAGAGTCAGCTCACCAGGTCTGACCCATGCACGTCTTATCCAGCACGTGTGGAGAGCACGTGCCTGTCTTATTCAAACCACACACATACATAATACATACATAACATCAGCTAGGTGTCAGGCGCTGCCACAGCAATGGAGATGTAGCAAGGGCCCCTAGACGTCCTGTAGCCAGCACTTTGAGGACAGAAGACAAGGAATTATCGGTAAGTAACTGGTGCGTTAAGACACTGAGAAAAAAAAACAAAAACTGGAAAGAACCATAGCCAAGAAGGAGCTGCAGTCAATCTTTCAGGAAACGTGATGCTTGAGGTGAGCATTCTAGCATGGAGAGACAAATCAAGCCAGTGTCATGACCTGGCGGCCAGGTGCAGGCTCAACTGCTGAAAAGCTGAGGACAGGGACAGAAACGTCATCGTGGCAGGCAGACCTGCAGTCAGGAGGTTCTTTGTGATCAAACGTTAGCACGGCTCTCACCCTTCTGCCTAAGAAACTGCTCTCTGATTCAGTCAGCCCCACTATGCAGGCCGTTCCTTGAACACGCACAGGCCTGGCAGCTGTTCCTGGGCAGCGCTGCTCAAATGACCCACCGGTGAAGTGTACAGGGCTCTTGGAATCCTGGGCATGTGGCACACACCTTTACATGGGAGAATCGCTGAGTTTGAGGTCTGCCTGGACCACACAGCAAGTTCCAGGATGGCCAGGGCTACAAAGAAAGATCTTTCCTCAAAAAAACAAAAATAAAAATATATGTAATATAACTAATATATAATTATATGTAGACATAAAATACATTTTATTATATAATTAATAAAAACATGTATTGTTGTATGTGTTATATAATGGTTATATTAATATATACTATATTATGTATAAATGTGTATTAAATATATAATTATATATATATGTAAATAAAGTTCTCATATGCCTTAAAGGTAAATCAACCTAAATGACCTTAATTCTCAAGGTTCACCTGAGGGAGAACTGGAACACATGCTGCCTGTGCTCTCTGTGTGCTGTTTAGTGTCTCTGTGCCGCCTGTTATAAGGACCCTGGAGGAGAAAGAACATTGCAAAAATCCAAATCTACCAGCAGCATGAGTAGTGCCCTCCCAAAGTGCTGTTGATGAGGTCCTGGCGAGCAGAGTGAGCGCCTGGCACCTGGATGGTAGCAGCAGAAATGGTAAAAAGAAGACACTACATCATTTAAGAGGATGAGGATGAGAATGAGGATGACCTTCTAATGACTTGTTAAGATTTTTAACCTGAGAAACTAGAAAACGATGACTCCATAGGGTCATATAATCAAACACATGGTTGGTTGGACTGTTCTGGAAAGTTCTGGAACCTTTAAGAGGGGGAGCCTTTTGGGAGGAAGTGAGTCACTGGGGGCAGGCCTTGGAAAGTTACAGTCTCCCCTTACTTCCCAGTCTGTCTTCAGTCCTGCTTGGATGAAATGTTATCGGCTGGCTTTGTGTTGCCATGCCAGGCTTTTCCTGCCACTAAGAACTCTCCTTCTGGAATGGTGGGCCAAATTAAACTCTCCCCTCCTTACATCATGGTATTTTATCACAGCAACAGAAAAAAAGTACCATAACACAGAGCTAGTCTGATCTCGGCATCTAACAGTTTTGAACAGCAATTTTTTTTCCCCGTTTCTTACTTTCCTCTTTATAAATACAGCCACAACTGCTCCAAGTGCCATGGGTTCGTTCACCAGACAATATTCAAAGGCCTGTCAGTGTATGAATCCAAGAAAGCCCAGCTCCCAGCATGCTTCAGTGTGTCACACAGAGAGCAATCACAGGCCAGGTAAACAAAACACATAGAAATGACTAAGCAACAGTCAACACTGTGCCTGTAGGCTGAGGGGACGCTTGAGAGATCCGTAAGCCCTTACACACCTGAATTCTTTCGTCCCCGCTCAGGAATGGACTCAGGATGCAGCTGTCACCTAGGTCAAGCGTATCCTACAGGCCAACCACAGACCAGCAAAATCAACCAGATTACAGGGCCAGTGGTAAGGAAGGGGTAGAGAGTAAGACAGGAAGTCAGATGACCATGAAGGTAGAGCATCTGTGAATGTTCCCAGGAATCAGAAACGGGCAGCCCTAAGTAGTCTAAGAAAGGGGGGAGGGTCACAAGTACAATTTCAATGTACACACTTGGCTTGCTCTTCCAGAGGACCTGCTTCCCAGCACCTGTAACTCCAATCCTAGAGGATCCTACTCCCTCTTCTGGCCTCCACAGGCACTACACACCCGTTGTGCACAGACACACATGCAGGCAAAACACCCATAATACACATAAAATAAAAATAAGTCTTTAAAAGAAGGAAAGAAATCTAATTTCAAATCAGACAGTTGCAGAGGACAGAGCCTCAGAATCTTCCAAAATGAAATTATTTGAGCATAGACTTTTCTATCTAAACCGTCAATCGAGGAAGAAGGCAAACTAAATCCATTTACTTGAAGGTGTCCTTCAGCAAAGGTGGAAAAGAATAAAGCTTGATTCGAGCAAGATACACAAGAAGCAGTGGCCATGATCCAAGAACAAAATGAGAAATGCGTCCCAGGATGGCAGCTGCAGAGCAGGAGAGACAATTCATCCTATTAAATCAGAAATTTGGTGAACTCCACCGAAGAAGAATGGAATGGATTCTATTCAAAAGACAGAATAATTAGGTGGCTGGCTTCATGACAAATGTGCAGCTTCTCTTCTCAATTAAGGAATGAAGAAGATGTGCACAGAGCATTCCAGAAGAATGCTGCTGGCTGGCTAGCCACAGCGCTTCCATTCCTACTCCGATTAAAGAAATGGGTTTACTCTTTCATTTTTCGTGTTCAGGTATCAGATGACAGATGTGTGATTAGGTCCTTCAGACTCATCAAGATAAAGCACCAGAGAGCTAAAGTAAGTAACCCTGGTACCCCTGTTCTACGACAGAGATGGACTGAGAGTGACCCAACTTATCCAACCCAGTGAGAACGAACATACAGGAAGGTCATGGGTAGAACCTTGGAAGACCCGCCTAAATGATGAAGGCGAACACTGGATGGGGTACAAGGTTGTTATAGGAGGCCTTCCCTGGCTATTGGTAGGTTTAAATACACACCACACACACCCGAGCCGAGACACCCACTGCTACATGAAGGTGTTGAGGTTAAGACTGCGATGCCCAACTGAACTTGGTTTTCAAGAGAGTGGGTGACCTTGTTCTCCGCTTGTTCTGCCAGCTTGAGCTCCGATCTGAGAAAGAGGGACGTTCAGGCTGAGCAACCTCTTCCTAGCTTAATAATTCCTGAAAATACCATCTTGATTCTGCCAGCAGACTGCGTGTGACCACGGTCTGTCAGCCTCACCTGTGCAACCCTGTTCTGTGTAAAACATCTGGTGCCCAGAGAAGGAAACCAAGGATATCAGTACCGCTCAGGCTCAGATCATTGCTCCAGATCACTTGAGGGGGTCCTTGTTTGTTGTTGCTTTGTCTTGTTTTTGGGTTTTGAATTGTTTTTTTTATTTGGAATGATACATGATGAAATATTTATGAATAAAGGCAGAGAATCACAATGTAATTGTACAAACGAAAATGCAACACCCACCCCCCCCCATAGTCTCATAGAGGGTGGTACTATCAGGAGATGTGGCCTTGGAGGAGGTTCGTCACTGGAGGGCTGTGCTTTGAGGTTTCAAATGATCAAGCCAGGCCCAGTGTCTCTTCCTGGTGCCTGCCAATCCACGGGTAGAACTCTCATCGCCTTCTCCAGCACATTGTCCGCCTGTGTGCTGCCTGCCGCGATGACAGTGGACTGAACCTCTGAATGTAAGCCAGCCCCAAGTCAGTGTTTTCTTTGAGTTGTGCTCAGTAGAAATCCCAGGTAAGGCACGTGGCACCTGCAAGTTCCTCTCGAAAGATTTGCCGTGTTTATTCGGCCACAAAGAACAGGGAAATCACATCACAACAAACCTATCTAAGAAAAAGAGTCACCAAAATTATCTGTAGATATGTCTAGATACTCAAAGGTAAGGAAAGCAAAAAGTGCCCAGACAAAATGTTCTGAACCAATGACTCTAAATAACACAAGCAGAATGGACCCAAGCAACATCCAGATGGCAACTCACATCGGCCACCTCACAGCCTGTCTTTACATTTTATCTGTTTCAAAAATATGATTTTGTTGCTGTTGTTTGTAGGGGGTAGTTTTCTTGTTGTTTGGTTGGTTTTTTTTTTTTTTTTTTTTCTTTTAAATATTTGGAAACAGGGTCTGGCCGTGTAGCCTGGGCTGGCCTCAAATGTGTAGCGATCCTGCTGCCGTTTAAGGGCTGCAACTACAGGTAAGCACCACCATATCTGTGAAAAACGTGTTTTAAAGGGAGAAGAGGGGCTGGGGAGCTGGCTCCGTTTGTAAAGTGCTTCCTGAACAAGCATGAGGGCCTGAGTTCAGATCCCCAGCACCCATGTAAAAAGCCAGGCACTGGGGAAGCAGTGGGGAAGGAAAGAAGGAAAAGAGATCCAAACACATCACCTATCCTAGCCACATATTCTGCCTCCTCACACATTAACCAAGACAAGGATGTTGGGGCCACAGAAGCCACTGGCAAGAAGAGAAAAGTCAGGAAATCACAAGTGACCCATAGGTCAACAATCGAATAAAAGCAACCTAGAATGATAGGTGGGACAAGATGGGATACAGTGGCAGGTATGAAAGTATGTGTGTGTGAGTGTGCGAGTGTGCGAGTGTGCGAGTGTGCGTGTGTGCGTGTGCGTGTGTGTGTGGACTTTGAGCTGCCTGATGACTACAAAGAAAAGAACACCTTTTTGAGTGGCTGGGATGATGCTTCAGGGGTAAGGGGCAATGAGAGGAATGGAGCGCCAATCCCTAGAACCGAAGTAAATGCAGGTGGGGATGGCAGTCTGCCAGTAAGCCCAGCCCAGAGAAGGGAGCCGAGATCGCCAGGGCGGGCTGAGGATTTAGTCTAGCCATATCGGCAAGCTCTGGGTTTGATTGAGAGACCCTGTCTCAATGAATAAAGGTGGAAGAGCAGTCAAGAATGATCCCCGAATCAGCCTCCACGTGCACCTGGCCTCCCAGACATGTGCCCACATACACAAACGTGAATAGACACATACATGTACACCAGACATACGGATGAAAACTGGGAAAAGCAAGAGAGCCTGTTCAATGAGGCTAGGCACATCTTCAGTTGTTACCGGCATGACGCCCTAACACGAAGGAGTAGAAAGGAAATGTAAGTACGGCTCACTAGTCTGCAATAAGTATTTGTGTGCTTCTTAAAAAAATAAAAAAATAAAAAATAAAAAAAAAGACAAGCTTGACAGAAAAGTAAAGCCCTGCAGACTTTATTAAAAGAAAAGAACTAAGGAATGACTGCAGTCTTGCTGAAGAAAATTGAAGAGGGAGAAGGGGATTTCAATGATCAATTCTATCAGACTAGAAATCTCTGAATAGTCCACCCAACTCATCTTTTGACAGCTTTTACTAAGAACTCTTCTGCCATGGAATTTACTAATCATTTTAGGTTCCGTGACTTATCTTTTGTTTCCTAACAGCCCTGGCTGTCCTAGAGCTCACTTTGCAGACCATCACAAAGATCTGCCTGCTTCTGCCTCCCGAGTGATGGCATTAAGGTGTGTGCCATCACACCCGGCTGCCTCTTTTACTGAAAGTGATTTCTTCATACAATGTGTTCTGACGCTTTTACCCTCCACCAGTCTCTCCCTATCCACTCAACTCCGAGCCCTTTCCTTCTCGCTTCAAAAAAATAAAATAAAAATTTAGAAAAAATGAAACACGTGCCCCCACAATACCACAAAGACATAAAATCGGAAATAGAGTATACAAGCAAGAGACCAATTTTTTAGAAAATATCCAAACAAAACAATATGAGTCAAAAAAGTCTACAAAAATACCATTGAAGGGCCAGGCCGTGGTGGCGCACGCCTTTAATCCCAGCACTTGGGAGGCAGAGGCAGGTGGATTTCTGAGTTCGAGGCCAGCCTGGTCTACTGAGTAAGTTCCAGGACAGGCAGGACTACACAGAGAAACCCTGTCTTGAAAAACCAAAACAAAACAAAAAAAAAAAAACAAAAAAAAAAAAATTGAGTTCACTCTATATTGACCATCTACTCCCGAGTATGGGGTCTACACAGAAGTATGGGTAACATACAAGTGAGACTCCATTGGAGGAGATCAATACTTCCTTTACAAGCAGATATCAGTTGTGTATAGCTTCTTGGTTGGGGGTGTGAGCCTGTGTCCACTTCCCTGTCTCTAGGAACCCACACTAGGACCCCAGTCTGGCTTGAACCTAAGTAGGTCCTTGATGTATCTTCTAGACCCAAGTCCTGTGAGTGATGGCTTGCAAATGCTGCTTCTCATCTAGTGAGCCATCGTTCCACTTTAATAGTATCCTTTGCTGCACAACCATCTTTCATTTCAATGAAAACCAATTTACCAATTTTTCTGTTCTTTGTGGTTTGGGTCTCAGTCAAAATGGCTTTGCCTGGCACATGGTCATTACAACTTCTTACCCATAGGAATTTCAATATTTCACACTGAGATCACCCATTCACGTTTAGTTAATGAATAGTATGAGGGAGGAGGAGTTCAAATCCATCCTTATGATGTGGGAATCAGGTGTCTCAGCACCACTTGTTGGAAAGGCTAGACTTTCATTAGCGTTTTTTTGTTTAACTAATCTCTATTTAGTGACACAATGTATCGAACTGAGGTAAAAACTCACATCTCTAAATGGACAGCCAAGCTGTTTCCAACAAGAGTACATACTCCTTCCCCAAACCAATATACTTCCTTCTCAACACACACTCTGGTTTTTTAAGGCTGTCCCATAAAGTTTCCCACTAAGGCTGTGCTCAAACACATTCCTGCCTGGGGTGCCTGACATTTTCCTCTCAGCACCCTAGCCACAGGTGCTCTTTTGCTAACAGCCACACCAAGGAGTTAGCACCTTGCTAACTACATTTGGTGCCCACTGTCCAAAGTATTTGTGAATAACCATTGTGACTTCTTTGACGTGAACACCTAGGAAAGGGGTTATGGGGGGAGGGGGGATGCGGATGGGCGCTCCGTGGTAAGCTGGTTTAGGAAACTCTGAGCTGGTTCCCTGCGGCAGCAAGCTGCACCATCCTACATTTCTACAGCAACGGATGAGGGTTTAACTTTGCAGTCTCCTTACCAACACTTGGTCTTCTGTTTTCTGGCCCATTTGGAGCGGTTACTGCCACACCATGCAGGATACCTACCATGTACAGCAACCTCCCCTTAGTCCAGATTACCATTCTGTGAACTCGGTAGTCACTTTGCTTTCTAAGTCCACACTGAGCTTATTGTTTGTAGTCAGCCACGGCTCCCCATCCCTGTAATGGCACAGATGGTTTGTGAACCCATATATGTGACTTTTACATCCTGTCCCATCAAAACAGCATGTAGCCTTTGACATTTCAGCCACAGCTGCTATTTTTAGTAAGTTAACCCCACAAAATTCACTTCACCCAAGCATTTGATGGCATAGTGATCATTTAGTGTGTGTGTGTGTGTGTGTGTGTGTGTGTGAGAGAGAGAGAGAGAGAGGAAGAGAGAGAGAGAAAGAAATACACTTTTAAGCGTCACCCTAGAAGTTTGCATCCACCTGTCACCAGCTTTTGACTCATGAACCTTTACAGAAATGACTCACTCCACCGATCACATTTCTACTTAATTGTATGGTCAGTGGTCTAGCCAATAAGCCACCAACAACAGAGCAATAGTGTCCTAGCCAATAAGCCACCAACAACAGAGCAATAGTGTCCACTCTTTCGCTGAAGTCCAGTTACACTGTATCTTCTCCTGTCTCCAGAATGTACAATGTACATTCTCCTGTCTTCACTTTAATACTCTCTTAGGAAAAAAAAAAAAAAAGACAAGTCAATTTGACATAACTGTCTTACTCAGCTCATACAGTGCACATAGAGTACATTCATTTAAAAATGTAATTAAGGGCCAGCGAGATGGCTCGGTGTGCAAAGGTGCTTGAGTGGAGGCCTGCCAACCTGACCTCTACCCCAGGATCACATAGGGTAGAAGAAGAGAACAGACCTCCACAAGCACACTTTGGCATGTTACGTCTGCCCCGGACTTAAGACACTGGCCAACTACAGAGGCTTGATGGCCAGGACCGAAATGAGAGGGCCTGACTGAAGAAGCTAAGGGAGGAGGAGGAGCAACAGAGGAAGACACCCATCAGTGACATCAGGCGTCAACCTTGCACATACAGGTGAGCACATCAATGCAGGTGACAGGCACATAGAAACCAATATTCTTAGTAACTGATGAATCAGATTAGATTATGCTAAATTTCAAACCTGAGGCTTTATAGCAAAAAAAATTAAATATCAGTATGAACCAGGGAGTAATGATGGATACCTTTAGTCCCAGCACTCAGGAGGCAGAGATAGGCCTCTGAACGTTTGAGGCCAGCCTGATCTACAGATTACAGATTGAGTTCTGGGATAGCCAAGGCTACACAGGAAAACCTACCTCAGAAAAAAAAAATTAAAAAGCAGTATGTATCCCTTAAGGCAAGCCCTAGTCAAGACATCATCCGACTTGAGATCAACAATCTTGAGATCCTCACTTGACTAGAACTTAAGTTTGTAATTCTGTTTCATTTGCAAATCTTTCCTCTATTTATTTATTCATTCATTTATTTATTTATTTATTTATTTTTGGTTTTCCAAGACAGGGTTTCCCTGTGTAGCCCCGGCTGTCCTCCAAACTCAGAAATCCGCCTGCCTCTGCCTCCCAAGTGCTGGGATTAAAGGTGGGTACCACTACTGCTCCGTCTTTCCTCAACTTTATGAAGTTCAGTAGGTTGAGCCCGGAGATGTCTGAGGTAAAAGGTCCTTGACACCTAGCCCAATGGCTCAAGTTCACGTTCAACCCCTAGAATCCAAGAGACGGTAGGAGAAAATCCTCTCCCCAGAAACTGTCCTCTGACCTCCATACACAGACCACGGCATGTGCACGCACATAAACATGACACACGGAAATAAGTAATACATAAGGAAGGTAAAAATAAGTGTTTTAAAGTTGGGGTTTGAGAGGATGAACCAACAGTTAAGCGCACTGTCTGCTCTTATAGAGGGCCTGCGTTCAGTCCCAGCACCCACACACGACAGCTCACAGAACTTTCATGTGTTTACAAAATGTAAACAACTTAAGTGGCCAATATCTGTGTTTCTTGTAATATATACCATGTCATTGAAGCCCATTTCCCCAGTTCCTTTCATTGGAAGAGCCCCACTCACCCGTCCTTTACAGGACATTCGGGCATCGTTCTAGTCTGAAATGGCCTTTTCATGAAAGCTGCTACTGTCTCCACAGCCAGCTCGAGTCATGTGGTGCTTCCTACTCTTTGCCACCTTAATTGTTTGTTAATTGTTTACAGCAGGATGCTTCAGGGAACAAACCTATTCATTCTCTCCTAACTTCATCACAAGCAGCCATCCCGCACAAAATCAACCTGGACCTAGAGCACCCGAACAATGACGTGAGGCTGTCTGCCTCATCAGAGAGATGCAAGTGTGATTACTGAAAGCAGGATCAAGCAAAGGTTTCTCCAAATGAGACAGCTCTGTATGGACCCCAACACAGTTTGAAAAAGACAGGCGTACAGAGCTGAAGGGAATGGGATTCTGGCACTCAAGTCGGCAAAGGATAAAGGGCAGAATTTCTTCACTCCTCTGGAAAGAAAAAAAACTAAGTGTGTTTGGAGCAGGTTATAGAAAATAAAATGTAGGCTCAGCTCCTGGAGTATATGTAGAGACAAATCACTAAGAAAAACATCACAGAACTATTATCTTAAATAACAGAAGCACGTGTCACGATTCTAGATGTCAGAATCCGAAGATGGATCTCACTGGCCTTAAACTCAAGGTGTTTGGAGAAACATGTTCCTGGAAGCTCTAAGGAGAATCCGCTTTCGAGCCTTTGCAGGTGACAGAGAGTGTCAGGGATTTCTTGGTTCACAGCCTCCTCCAGACTCAAAGTCAGCCATGGGCTTGGAGACTTTGAGCTCTGGCTCCTCTTGCTGACGGCCCAGATCCAGTTCCCAGCACCCAGTCAGCAGCTACAGAGCATCTGACATCCTCCTCTTGGCCTCAGCAGACATCGTGTGTACACGATGCACAGACATGCAGGCAGGCACAGCACTCAAGCACACAGGATAAGAATAAACATCTTTAAAAATAAAATAGAAAATTAAAACTGTACTTAGGTTCCCAACCTAAGTACACCATGAAATAAATACCACAACAAAAGAGAAAAAACAAGTCCTAAGACGTTGGAATATTATAGTGAAATCCATTTAAGGGACAAAAAAAGCACATATGAATATTTTACAATCTAAGATAGAACACTGTACTGGCTGGTTTTGTTCGTCAACTTGACACAGGCTGGAGTTATCATGGAGAAGGGAGCTTCAGTTGAGGAAGTGCCTCCATGAGACCCAGCTGTGGGGCACTTTCTCAATTAGTGATCAAGGGGGTAGGGACCCTTGTGAGTGGTGCCATCCCTGGGCTGGAAGTCTTGGGTTCTATAAGAGAGCAGGCTGAGCAAGCCAGGGGAAGCAAGCCAGTAAGGAACATCCCTCCATGGCCTCTGCATCAGCTCCTGCCTCCTGACCTGCTTGAGTTCCAGTCCTGACTTTTCCTCTGGTGATCAACAGCCATGTGGAAGTAAGTTGAATAAACCCTTTCCTCCCCAACTTGCTTCTTGGTCATAATGTTTGTGCAGGAATAGAAACCCTGACTAAGAAACCCTGAAGCCAGCATGATGGCTCAGCAGATGGGGGCGCTTACCACCAAGGCCTGACAACCTGGCTTCAACCCCTGGGACCTACATGGTCAAAGGACGGAACCAAATCCTCCGAACTCCACACATGCACCAATGGCAAACAACGCAAGCAGACTCACATGCACAAATGAAGTGTAAAAATATATATCAAACAATAAATAAATAATAAAATACAAGGCTGTGCTGAACTAATGCTTCTTTTTAATCAACTTTTAGACAGCCTTCAGACAAACAAGCCAACACTTCAACACCTCTTTAGTGAAGGTATTCTGAAATAGACCTGTCTGACAATGGCTGGCACCTACACAGGACAACACAGCTGGTGTGAACTTTCTATTGTTCCCAGCCTGGAAGTTTCATCAAAAAGGATCATTCTCAGGAATCCCCTGGGCTAGGGAGGCCTCAGTTGGTAGAGGGCTTGCCTAGCCCTGGGTTTGATCCCCAGCACCACTCAGAACTGTACAAAGTCATGAAAAGAAAGCTAGGAACTCCAATCAGTGGGAAAGAAAAGACATGCTTGCTATTTTCCGTGGATGCACTCAAGGGCTGGTCCCATGCCCAGCAGGAGAGGACCAACGCACAAAGGGCCCAATGGTGTTTTTTTGAAGAACTTTATCTCATATTTCACTGCTTAGGCATGTTCCACCTTCTTGATCATTTGCTTGTACATTATGGTTTCCAGTGTTGTGTTTGTATGGGGTGTGTGTCTGTTTCTCTGGATTTTTTTTTTTTTTAAGAGAAGGCCTGGAGTAGGATAGTGGGAAGCATCTAAGAGGAGATAAGAGAGGGAAAACTGAGATCAGAATATATTATATAAAAATTATTTTCAATTAAAAAAATAATAATACAGCCGGCGGTGGTGGTGCACGCCTTTAATCCCAGCACTTGGGAGGCAGAGGCAGGAGGATTTCTGAGTTCGAGGCCAGCCTGGTCTACAGAGTGAGTTCCAGGACAGCCAGGGCTACACAGAGAAACCTTGTCTCAAAAAAACAGAAAAAAAAAAAAAAAGGATTTAGACAGCTTCCTTTTACTTCACATCTTCACTTGGTGCTGCAGAAAAAACAGGCACATGGATCTACTCCTAGGGTTTAAACACATTGAAAGGGACAGAATACAACAGTCATTAAAGTGTTACTTTTTATGGAGACAAAATATCCAGAACAGCCAAACCTATAAAGACACCATGTAGGGTTGCCTAGGGCTAGAGGGCAGAATCAAGATGAGACTCCAGAAAGTTCTCAAGCTAAATGTGGTAATGGGATTCAAAACACACTCAACTTTAAAGCACTGACTATCAAAGGAGTGAAGATGGCATGGAAATTAAATTTCAATAAAACTGTTGCTTAAATTTTGTAATGCCTGGGCCAGTGACAAAGCTCAGTGAGCAAAGGTGCTTGCCAACCAAGCCTGGCAATACCACAGATCCAGACGGCACAGGAATATAACATATCCCCACGTGTTGTCCTCTGACCTCCATCTACGCACACATTAAATAAACCAACAGCTGTAGAAAATGTCTTTAATTTTTAAAGCATTTCGTAACTCCACTTGCATTTCTCCCTTTAAGATTTTGCTTTCATTCTATGTGTTATGTTTTAGTTTATATGTCTGTCAGTGCACCACATGTGTGCGTTGCCGGTGGAGGCCAGAAGAGGGTGTCAGATGCCATGGAACTGGAGTTACAGATGATTGGGATCCACCATGAGGGTGCTTAGAATCACCCTGGCTTGTTTACTAGAACAGCAAACGCTCTTACCCACTAAATCATCTCTCCAGCTCCTCCTCACCAATCTTGACTAATTCTGACCTTAATTGTCAAGCTCCACAGGACTACCCTCAGTCGGATGCTTTCCTGGACTGGCCGACCCCAGTTTTCAGATTTTCATGGTCCCATGTTTCTCAACAGTTCAACTCTTTCCCTCACGACCACAAAGGTCAAGGGGAGCTGGTAAGGGAGACCCCTGTGTAAAAGTCAAACACTTCACAATCAATTTTAAACATGGGTGATTTTTTTTTTTTAATTTTTTCACAGGAAAGAAAAATCCACAAATGGTAGCAAAAGCACTGATTTATTTTAGTGTCTCAGATTAAAGAGAAGTGTGTTCCTACTCCATCAGCAAAATATGGAGGACTTGATTGGATACAGACATACTCACACAATGTTGTTCTCTGGGTGAATGGCAGACCAATCCTGCCCACAGGGAGGGAAACAGCAGTGTTTGAAATGCCAAAAAAAAAAAAAAAAAAAAAAAAAAAAAAAAACAAGTGTAGGGGGCTCACAGGTTTAAGCCACCAAGCACTGAACACCTGAACCCACCTCCTAGGAAGGTGGGGTGGGGCTGCCAGGACACTCTGAGAGAGGCTACACAGAGCAATAGCTAACAGGTGACTTTCACAGACTTAACCCAATCTCTATGCCAGCCCCAGCATCCACAGCAGGCCTAACACTTACGAATGAAGACTCTCCCTGACGCAAGGTACCTCTCTGACAGCAGCTGGATTTTCCATTTTGAAACCTTAGAGAGAACTTACTCGTCCGGAGTCATGTAAAGGAGCACCTAGAATAGACCCAACCTACCTCTTCAGCCTACACAGCAGCTGCCTGTCCGGGAATGAGCGGCAAAACCCCTTCTGGGATCCCATCAGGAACAAATCTGGGTTTCTCTCTGAGATATCTGAAGAGTGAGTTGTGAACCTCAAAGCAATTCCTTAAAAGTTCTCTCTCGAGATTACACAAATCAGGGCTGGAGAGATGGCTCAGCGGTTAAGAGCACTGACTGCTCTTCCAGAGGTCCTGAGTTCAATTCCCAGCAACCACATGGTGGCTCACAACCATCTGTAATGGGATCTGATGCCCTCTTCTGGTGTGTCTGAAGATACCTACAGTGTATTCATATGCATTCATTAAATAAATAAATCTTTAAAAAAAAAGATTACGCAAATCAAAAACTATCAAGAAATTATGCTTGGGATGTATTATAAAAAGAAATAAATAAAACGCTTCCTTTTATAGTAAACAAGCAAACATATACAGGGTAAAGGCAGGTAGGATGTTTCAGCACACTGTAGCTGATCTTTTTTTTTTTTTTTTTTTTTAACTCTTACACCCACAGCTCACTGATGGCAGCCTTCTATCTTCTATTCAATGAAAGGAAGCGGGGGACAGAATTACAAAGCCTAGAGAATAAGAATTACATAAATATTACTATTTTCCTCCATTCGCAATAATCACAACTTGCTAAGATTTTCAAGAAAAATCATTTAAGATGGTTCTGAGGTTGTAATAAAGGAGCAAAAGTCGAAAAATTAAGACAGTAGCCCTCTAGCAAGGGCTACAGGAGTGAGCAATATTATGCGAGTCTTAATGTCTAAATACGTCTTATCAGTGAGCATGTGGACTTCAGTGATAAGGAAAAGTTTTTCCTTTAAACTCACATAAATACTTTCCTCTGAATGCAAGCAAGTATTGAAGTTTCTTTATACTTCTTGGTTTATAGAATACTGGGGGACTAATAAAACTGCCCAGGTACTTCAGGCAGCGGTAAACATGTTAGGGTTCCAAGTTCAGCCAAGTTCCATAATCTAAAGACAGAAATATACAGGTGCTCATACTGAACCAACAGACAAGAACAAGGCTTGCTCTGCACGGGCCCAAAAAGGAAAGAGAAATCACTTCTATGAAGAGAACAGAGGGCCCACTTACAAACAAGGTGAGGTGCTTGGCCTGGGATGGAAGGGACCTGCCCATTCTGAAGGTAACAACAGCTGAATTCACAGCTCAAGCTCTGATGGCCCCAAAACACTTCAGAGATTTGTAGTTAAAACAGTGGCATTCATATCCAATCCCCACCTAAAATATCCTATGTAAAATACTTTACTACACATAGTGAAATTTCCTATATCACCTAGGTTTCCTCCATTCAGTGTTTCTCTACCCATCATTCCGGAGTCACTGCGGACGAAGTACGGCTCTGACACACCTGTCTTTCTCCCAGGAAGAGTAACTTTAATTCCCTCCAATAAAGTTCTAAACTAGACTGTCATCTATTTCTACTCTATCTCCCATACTTAAACATGCAGGTACTTAACAGACACTGATAGTAGATCAAGTCTAATGCTACTAGTTGTAATAAGTGGATGCCATTGCAGAAGATAGCTGTCCAATGGGTATTACAGAATTAAGTCACAATTTTACAAAGCAACAAAGAATATTGCAGCTAAGATAGCTTTGTCTGAAAACAAACTGCTTTTTGTTTATTGTATAATCTTGTTCAGAAACAATTTTGTTCTTGTTGTTTTCCAGTGGGGACAGGGGAAGTTGAGGGTTGGACTCAGGGGCCCTATGGTTTGCTAGCATTCAAGAAGGCCTGGGTTCAAGCCTTACTGTAGGAACTGTTACCATTACAACTACCTCATCAGGTTTGAGGATACAGCTCAGTGGGAGAGCAGTTTGCACTATATGTATCGGTTAGAGAAAAATGTATCTTCCACAGTCTTTATAAGATAGTATCTTTTCTGCCAGACCTCAAACAGTTCCTCTACTGGGCATATACTTACACACTGGATCTGCCAAGAAACAATGCAGAGTGGACCATCCCAGCTCTCCCAAGAATCTCTAAGCACAGCCTAACACTCATAGTTATCTAGAAATACGTATGTAGTGCCCAGAAACCACAGAAGAACACATGCCACTCAGCACATAAAGCATAGGCGTTTCAAAGGTAAGTATTCCCGAACATTTTCTTTTTGTGCGCTCTTTTTAAAGTTCAGAAAGTCTATTGTCTAAATACGCCACTAAGTAAATAAGTAAAAACAGTACATTTTAAATTTGTTTTAAGCACCTACTTCCTATAATAAGCAAGGAAGATTACGCCCAGGTACTTGCCTGATATTGTTTGCACAGGAGAGTTAAAATGATAGGTGGAACAAAAGGATTCTCTCAATCAAGTATCAATGTCTCAAGTTGGACTTGTTTCCCAAATGTAGTTTCTGTGTTATTACTGTAGAGATTGGGAACTTTCAGCATTCATTCAAAAGTTATTAGATGGTAGCTTAATCATAAACAAATTTTAAAATCTGCATTGCCTTGAAGGAAGAAAAAAGCTACCCAGGCCAGGTGTCTCAACAAAATTCAGTCTTACAAAGTACAAAATACTGTAACAGAGCACAAGGCAACCAGGATCAGATGCTATGTTTGAAAATAAGAAACAAAAATAAGACCAAAGAATCACACGCCGGATGCTACTTCCTAGATAAGGTTGCAGCTTGCTGCCTCCAAGCGCTCTACAAACCATTGCTTAAGAAACTGTCAAAATGACGGCTTATGAAAACATTCTTTTCTAAATAAGGACTCCAACAAGGGATGTGTTGTTTCTAGCTATGATTTCTGCTGCAAGTTTTGACAAGTCCAACACGGCCATAACGTTCGCAGTGCAAAGACCTCTTATTTGATTCACCAATAGCAAGAGTGCCTGCCTGTATGCAAGGAGTTACAATGCCTGCATTCAGTAGGGGAGATCAACTTTATGGAAGGCACCTGCTAGGCGGAACAGCAGTTTATAAAACCAACTTTTATTTTCATCAAAAGTTGTTCATTTTTCCCCCCCCCCCCCCAATCCTACAGACCCTGGCAATCTGCTTTACTTTCTTTTCCTTCTACTCTCCCCAAAGAGCTTCTGTCGTGGAGTCTGGGTAATACTTTTCCCAGTTCAAAGGTTAAAGCACATTTAGCTCTGTCTAAAACGCTAGCCCCTCAAGTCAGTTCCCCCGCCCCTTTATTTATTCTTTTATTAAAACTGCAGTCTGGAACTTATCCTGGTCCCATATCCTCGAAAGTCCACAAGAAAAGCGATTGTAGGTAGTGAGGAACAAAGCTGGGCTGGTAGTAAAGACCGAAAGCATTCAGGCCCCAGGTCGCCTTAGATATCGGCCTCTGCAGACGCAAGAAAGGAGGCTCCGCCGGGCCGGGAGAACCTGCTGCCCGGAAGCAACAACTCCTATCAGAAGGCAAAGAAAAGTTGCACGGCAGAGCTCTGGCCCGCGAGGAGCCAGCGCCGGTGTCCGCGAAGCCGGTGGTCCGGGCTGCACAGGCCCGGCCGCGGGCGGTGACTGTGGCGTCCGCCCGGCCGACCCCGGCTCCGGAAGGCGCGGGTCCGGGGGTGCGCCGTCGCTTCAGGCGGAGTGGGCTCTGCGCCCAGGTCTGCACCCCTCCCAGCACCGCAAACGGTGGGCGGAGAGACGCGGCGGAGGATCGCGGACAATGCCCGGCCCGGCCGGCAACCACGGCGCGCTGTGCGGGCCCTTCGCCTCTCCTCCCGAGGCCGCCTGCCCGCACCTTCAGCCCAGTCGGGTGAGCGACGCTGCCGCAGTAGCGCCAGCCGCCACCGCCCCGCCGCCCGCTTCCTCGCCGGGCGGTTCCCGGGCCGCGGTGAACCCGCGGCGTGCGAAAACGGAGCCGGCGCGCCGAGCGGCGCAGGGAGCGCGCTCAGGGCGGCCGGGCGCGCGGGAAGAGCGGAGCGAACGTGGAGACGACGGCGCGCGACCAGGGCAGCCGGGCGCGCGGGTAGAGCCCGGCACGGGCCGGGAAGGAGGCGCGCAGCAGAGCGGGGCGCGCGGTGCTCCCCACGGGTCTGCCGCAGCTCCGACGGGCTTTCGGTTGACCCTGGCTCAGTACCGCGCCCGCGTCCGTTAGGAGCCTCCCCAGCCGGCGCCGCAGCCGCCCATCCCAGTCCGCCTCCCTCGCGGCTCGCAGCAAGAAGGGCAGCCGGGCCAGGGCCGGGGACCCGGGATCCCACGGCCGACGGTCGGCGGGCATCCCAGATCCTAACCCCCGCGCTGGAAGAGAAAGTGAAATGAAGCGCCTTTGCCCAAAAAGCACCTACCAGGTCCCCAGTCCCGTGCAGCTGCCTCGCTCCTCCAGCGCCGCCGGTCCCCGCCCTCGGGCCCCAGGCTCCGTTCTCTTTGACAATGGCGCGTCCCCTTTAAGGAATAATCCGATCGGGACCGATCCGTGGTTAAACCTCCCTCCGACTCTGATTTTAACCGGATTTCTGTCTCTCCCAGAGCCCGACGGGCGCCCGGCGGTGCTGCGAGCTCTGCCCACCCCTTCCCTGCCCCGCCCACCCACTCGCCTTCCTGATTGGCGAGGGACGCTACACCAGGAACAGCGGTCCTCGCCCTCCACTGGCCGGCCTCCCCGCCGCTCAGAATTTCCCCACCTTCGCCCCGCCCCCTTCCCCGGGTTGGACCTACCTCTAATCACTCTCGGTCCTCGCCTCCAACGCTGCTTTGGAGAACTGGCAGTCACGGCTCACCCTCCCGCCTCCGGAAAGCTAACTTTATTTTTATTGGTAGAAAGACATCTTCCTGTGCACCTGATTGGGCAAAGAAGGGCAAGTCTGCACGCCCCTTACCTATTATCACTCTCCCTAGACGGCTGAAAGACAGTCGTAAAGTCTTCCCTACTTTGACACCCTCAAAGCTTCTGTCCCTTTAAATGTTGGTAGAGGTCGAGCACAAACAGCCTATACTGAGAAAGGCGGGAAAGGGAGGTGCAAAGGATGCAAAAATCTTCAGATAAGAAGCACAGCACACCAGCTGTGGGATCCTGAGAACCCAATCCTGCTGGTTCGTGAATGGAGTGAGAACACCTGAAATCCTAGTACTGGCTCCTGAGAATTAATGAAGTTCACACTCCCTGTCCACTCTGCTCACATCCTTGACTTTCTGGCTTTACGCACCCGGAAGAGTTTCCGAAGGTGTCTTCAAACCTAGGGGTTTCCTTGTTTATCTTGCAATCGGACATTCAGAAAGAGTTCCGTTTAGGTCACGTCCTGTGTGTCATACTGGCGTTTGCGCGGGACTACGTTAATTTTTTGGAAAGATTAAACATATTTTCCTCTGTGCTGATATTCTCAAAGTCCTTCTTGCTACAAATGTGGGTGGGCATCAGAGGGCTAGTCTTTGAAAGACAGAGGCACCTTTCGTGGGGAAAAGCACGTCTACCCGAAGGAAGAGGGAGAAGCCTGTCAGGAAAAACCTGACAGTGGCAGAACCCTGTTCCTTAAAGGAGAGGGATCCTGCGACAGCCTCGGGATCTGCATTAGTTTAGCATCAGGTTCCTACTCCAGAGATATAGGAAACGAAGATTATTTCCAGAAAAAACTGAGTGTGGTTATGGCTTTGGGACCCGCCGAGAAATATTAAGGAACGGGTCAGTGTTCTCTCCCTCTTTGCGATTGTCTTTGAGATTCTTGACCTCAGAGCATCCCTACAGGTGCAGCAGTCACCCGTGGAGTCCAGTAGCACCAACAAAGTGGCTGTGCCCAGTGGCGCCCTTGAAGCCAGTCCAGCTTAGAAAGGGAAATAAACGTAGACAGTTGAGAGCTAAGGCTCTTTTCCTGAGCTCAGGGACAGAGAGCCGTTATTATTCAGGAGCAATAAGAGAGACAGGACGTGGTTGGTGCTTGCAGGTCGTTTTGAGTTGTTTGTACATTTTTGCAGTAGTGGGATTGAATTTAGGGATTCGTGCATTCAAGGTAAGCCCCTCTACCAGTGAGCTAAAGTCTCAGCCCCTCACGATTGTCACACGCTGAGACAAGAGATGGGAAATTAGCTGTTTTTTAAGGCCTTCACAAATACAAGTACCCAATAATGGCCTTTAACTAAGCCCTCTAACCAACCTACTCCTCTAAATACAGTCATTCCTCTTTCCCATATCTGCAAGGGAATTTCTTCAAAGACCCCGAAGGATACCCTAATCTTCCATTATTCAGGTCTCATAGAAAAATCACATGCCATTGGCATGTAGCCTGCAGGATCCTCCACATATTGAAAATAATCTCGGGCTGGAGAGATGGCTCAGCTGGTAAGAGCACTGACTGCTCTTCTGAAGGTCCTGAGTTCAGATCCCAGAAACCACATGGTGGCTCACAACCACCCGTAATGAGATCTGACGCCCTCTTCTGGTGCGACTGAAGACAGCTACAGTGAATTATGCCGGCGGGGAGGGCAGGGCTGGCAGAGATCCTGAGTTCAATTCCTAGCAGTAACACACATGATGGCTCATGGCCATCTGTACAGCTACATTGTACTCATACACATAAAATAAATAAAATAAATCTTTTTGTTTGGTTTGGTTTTGTTTTCAAGACATGGTTTCTCTGTATAGCCCTGGCTATCATGGAACTCACTCTGTAGACCAGGCTGGCCTCGAACTCAGAAATCCACCTGCCTCTGCCTCCCAAGTGCTGGGACTAAAGGCGTGTGCCACCACTGCCCAACAATAAAATAAATCTTTAAGAGAGAGAGAGAGAGAGAGAGAGAGAGAGAGAGAGAGAGAGAGAG
>JADRCD010217376.1:28023-50083 GCA_019843815.1 Montemys delectorum
AAGAGAGAGAGAGAGAGAGAGAGAGAGAGAGAGAGAGAGAGAGAGAGAGAGAGAATAATCTCTGGAGTGTTTCTAATACCTAATACAATGTCAGTGCTATGATAATCACTATTCTACTAAATCATTGAGTGAATGATGACCAGTAACATCTGTACATGTTCAGTGCAGATATAATCAGGGCAGGACTTGCTACATAGTGCATGCCAACAATAATTTAAATCCCCCCCTCCTCCCAATATTTTCCATCCATGCTGACTAAATCTGAATGAAGATAAGAAACCTGAAGTTATGGTCAACTGTACACATGTACACGCATGCAGTCAACTGTATGTATGTGCATCCGTCCATATATATGTAGGCACATGTATGTTCTTTTTCAGGATCCCCATTTATTGCTTATAAACTTCACTTTTGGTTTTGTGCTGGGTTTTTCTTTGGTTCTGCTTCGTTTCTCGGTGCCAGGGATGGAATTCAGGGCCTTGCACATGTTCAATATACATTCTGCTTAGTTATTCTCCTAGCTCTTACTCAACCCAGGTTTGAGACTACTTCTGGCTTCTGGTTGTCCACTAGACTATAATAATCAGACTATTCTAATATACTATTTGTGAGATCGAGGCACCTGGTAGTAAGTGTATACACAGCTGTAGCTTTTGTGTGACTCTAGGTAAAATCTTCAGCTCTGTCTAAAGCACCTGCTTTATGAGGGCCAGCTTACGGTTGCTCTGTTCTGCACCAGCACGGTCCACATGGGGCTCGTGACCTCAGAAGGCAGGCTGTAATTACTTTTAGGCTCTCTTTTATTTAACTGACTGTGCTAAGCTTACCACCTTTCACACTGAGTTGTTTTATAATTATTCTGCGCTTGTCCATGACAGATGTATTGAGTCCATTTCAGTTCACACACATGGCAAGGAGGCTGGTCTTGAACTCACTATATGGCTGAAGATTTCCTTAGAACTCCCCATCCTCCTGCCTCCATCACATCAAATGCTGGGATTACAGGCATATACATCATACTTCCCTAGAAAGAGCAATTTTTTCAATGTTCTATAGCACAATTGGGTAGATACAGTTGAAAAAAAAAAACTGTCAATTGAATAGTTCGGGATAAGTAGTAGAATTTATGCCCTCAACAGTAAGAAATGATATATGTGTTGTGAGAAGACAGAAACACTAATCATCCTGGGTGGATCATAATACATTAAACACAGCTGAAAAATAAGTGTAGTTACTATCTTTAAGTTTAAAATCAAAATACAGCCGGGTGGTGGTGGTGCATGCCTTTAATCCCAGCACTTGGGAGGCAGAGGCAGGCAGATTTCTGAGTTTGAGGTTAGCCAAGTCTACAGAGTGAGTTCCAGGATAGCCAAGGCTACACAGAGAAACCCTGTCTCGGAAAATAAATAAATAAATAAATAAATAAATAAATAAATAAATAAAATCAAAATACACATTTTGAAAATAGCACAAGAACAGAACTTCTGGGTAGGTTGCTTGGTTTCTTAGAGAAGGCCCAAGTCTTCCACTTTCCATAGTTAAATGTGTTTTCCTGTTAACTAGGTGGCATCCGTTGAGAGCAGCCCTGAAACACAGCGCTTACTAGTTACTTTACAGCCCAGCCTATTCTACTGACGGAGAAAGAATGGTCCAGGACTGGGCTTTCTGCAAGGATTTCCAATCCCATCCTACTTAAAATACTTAGAATAGGGATTTCTTTAGGCATGGACTGAGTATCATCTAAGCACTTGGACAAGAAGAAGAAGCCCCTTCATAACCTGGCTCGAGGCTACCTCTCAAGTTTCTTCCCTGCTCTTTCCTCCTTGACAGTCACGCCCCAGTGCCTGTAGCCACATGGCGCCCTTTGTGAGTCTCACTTTCCCTTCTTTCCTTCCTGGAAGACTTTCCTAGCCATCCATCAAGTGGCCGGCCCAGTCCAGGACATCGCTTTCCCTAGGGGGCCCTCCCTGATTTATTCTTGGTGCGACTTTCTTACTGAGTACGGACTGTTCTGATGACAGGCCTCACACTGAAGACAGAAGCTAAATGCTTCTTTTCTGTCTCTCTCTTTTTTGGGGGTGGGGGGGTGGGAGGGTGGAGACCGTTTTCGAGACAAGAGTTTCTCTGTGTAGCCCTGGCTGTCCTGGAACTCAGAAATCCGTGTGCCTCTGCCTCCGCCTCACAAGTGCTGGGATTAAAGGCGTGCGCCACCACTGCCAGACTCTGTCTCTTTTACCAATCTCGTCTGCTCTGAAAGAGCAAGGCCACACATGTGCACCTTTGCTCCCACATCATTTAACAAGATTGATAGCTGGCCTCATGGAAGGCTTTCCATGAGTGCACAGCAAACTGAAATGATGAGGAAGAGAAGTTAGCCCACACATGAACTCCAGTCTAGGCCTGAGTACCATTCTAAGAGCGTTGCAATTTCATGATATTCTGTTGTAAATCTATCTTCAGTCTCAAGGTGTCACTGGGCTATCCTCCCACACCCTTTATTTCATACACTTGTGAAATATTCAAAGATACTAGGGAACTGACATAAAGTACATCAACTCTTTGTTTTGCAAAGTAATAGTATAACCAATGAATAGTACCTAAAAAGTATGTCCCATTCTTCTCATTATTAAACATAGGAACTGTTTTATTAAAGGGTTTGCAAGACAGAGTTCCTCTATGTAGCCCTGTCTATCCTGGAACTAGCTCTGTAGACCAGAGCTGGCCCCAAACTCAAGAGATCTGCCTGCCTCTACCTCCTGGTTGATGGTATATGCCACCAGATCTGGCAATAAGCACATTTTAAGAGCAAAAATTTAGAAAACGGTTACTTCAGAATCAATGAGTTTTGAATTGAATGCTTTAATATTATGAAGAACTTTCAGGGACCTCTGAGTGAGTCTAGAATACTCTTCATTTTATATTACTTGATCTAAGATTCCTCTCCACCTGTGTTTTTATGCCTCTGTGTGGTATATATGTGTGCACAAGTTCATGTACATGCATCTATGTGCAGATCCAGATGCATGTGAGTCCATGTGAAGACAGGAAGTGGGAGCTGTATGGAATCCTTCCTCTATCCCACTGAACACAGAACTTCATGACTTAACTAGATTGGATTTGGATGGGCAGTGAGCCCCAGGGATCCTCCTGTCTCCACCTCCTAGATGCTAGGCTTTCAAATATGCACCTGGATGCACCTGGATTTTTACATAGATGTTAAAGATCCTAAGTCAGGTCCCCATGCTAACACAAAAACCTTAAAACAAAAACAAAACAAATAAACAAAGGTCTCACTGTGTAGCCCTGGCAGAGCTGGAGCTTGCTGGTAAGCCCAGGCTCTCCTCCACCTCAGAGATCCATAGGTTCTGCCTGCTGAGTTCTGAGATTAAAGCTATGAGCCACCATACCCAGCACTCTGATTCCTGAGCCATTCCCATGGCCTTTTGACCTTCCTCAGAAGGTAGTTTGGATATTAATATATGCTTAGCATTTTCCCCCATGATATTCCTAAGGAGAAAAATTATTTGAAAAAATAAGAAAAAATATTTCCCCATAATATTTATAAGGAAAAAAAATCATCAATGATTGCCCTATGATAAGTATATATGACTGAATCATCAATAATCATACTGTTTGTTTCCTTTCGGAATATATGAGAAAAGTCAGTGCTTCTTCTGGAGCTTTTGTGTGTGTGTGTGTCTGTTTGTCTGTGTGTGTATATGTGTGTATATGTGTGTATATGTGTGTGTGTCTGTGTGTGCAAGCACGAGAGTGTGTCTAGGACCTGGAGGAGGTCAGAAGAAACCCCTTGGATATGTAGTTCCAGGGACTGGAACTACAGAGGATTGTAAATCACCATGTGGGTGCTAAGGGGGGTGGGGGGGTTCCTCTTCGAGAGCAGCCAGTGTTCTTCCCTGCTGAGCCATCTCCCTAATCCTTGCTTTTGAGACTTTCCTAAGTAACTCTTGAGTTCCTCCTTTGTGTGTTTGTTTGTTTCAGGGTTTCTCTGTGTAGCCCTGAGCTCTGTGTCCTGGAACTCACTCTGTAGACCAGGCTGGCCTCAAACTCAGAAATCCACCTGCCTCTGCCTCCCAAGTGCTGGGATTAAAGGCGTACACCACCACGCCCGGCGAGTGCCTTCTTTATCTACAGTGCTTCATAGAGTTCCTCCTCTTCTCTTGGGAAGCCTTGCGCTCTTAAAAAAATAAATTAATTAATTAATCCTTAGAGGATTCCCCTGTTCTTTGTCAAGGAGGAAAACAATACATATTTCAGTTTTCTTTTTAAAATATTTTTAGAGCCACCAAGATGACTCAAAGGATACGAGTAGGTGCTGTAAAAGCCTGACAACCTTCGATTCCTACAAACCATGTAAAAAGCCAGTAGTAGTATGACAGATTTGTCATACTACTACTGTGAAGGTGAGCAGGGAGGCAGAAAGCGGTGACTGAGAACTGGTGGAAGCTTGCGGGCCTCTCAAGTAGGCAGCAAGGCAGAACAAGAGACTCTGCCTCGGCAAGGTGTAAGGAGAGAGTTCCCAGAAGCTGTCACCTTCTGATCTCCACATGTGTGTGCGCATACCTGCACTGCACAACACACACACTCTCTCTCTCTCTCTGTCTCTCTCTGTCTCTCTCTCTCTGTCTCTCTCTCTCTCTCTCTCTCTCACACACACACACACACACACGCGTGCACAATGAACTTTAAGTAAGTAACATCTTACCTACATGGCATATGCATTTCCCTTAAACCTTTAATAACTTAGGTTAATGCCCAATGTCTGTCTATCCTATGTGACAGGGTAAAGGTATGATAATCCAAACCACACTGAAGCATGTTGGGGTGATATAGGTACAAATCATTTTGTGACAGCACAAACCAATCAAATATAAGTTCCTCATGGCTCCGGGATAGTTTATGGTGGCTAACCACCCTGTAAAGGGAACTCTCAACGCCATGGTAAAGTCTGGAAACATTATATTCTAATCGGGAGTATGTGATGAATACAGTTGAGACCCTACCACTACCACCGCCACCCAAAAACACATCTATTAACTGAGCTGCATTTACCAATCATACTGGAACTTTCTCTAAAGTATTTTACGGTTGGTTGTTAATACTTTGTGATCCCCCTCCTCTTTTCTCATCACAGAAGGGATTACATTCTAAAGACAGCTACTGTGGGAAAATGTTCAGAGAAAGAAGAAAGAAACCACAGAGTCTCCATTAGCTTTCTAGCTGAATAGCCGTGATGGAATCATCTTGGATGTGTTACTTAACTTAGAGAAGCAAATGGTATCATAGAAAGGCTAAAAAGTCCCTTTTGGGCCCGGTGGTGGTGGCGGTGGCGGTGGTGGTGGCTGTAGTGGTGGCGCACGCCTTTAATCCCAGCACTTGGGAGGCAGAGGCAGGGGGATTTCTGAGTTCGAGGCCAGCCTGGTCTACAGAGTGAGTTCCAGGACAGCCAGGGCTACACAGAGAAACGCTGTCTCAAAAAAAAAAAGTCCCTTTTGTCTACCTTGCCATGAAAGTACCACAGAATCCAGCACCCAAACACATATGCAGTAGGTAATTTTAAATTTTTTTTTCTTTTTTTCTTTTTTGGTTTTTTTGAGACAGAGTTTCTCTGTGTAGCCTTGGCTGTCCTGGAACTTGCTCTGTAGACCAGGCTGGCTTCGAACTCAGAAATCTGCCTGCTTTTGCCTCCCAAGTGCTGGGATTAAAGGCGTAGGCCACCACTGCCCGGCTTAAAATTTTTTTTAAAGATTTATTTATATGTAAGTACACTGCAGCTGTCTTCAGATACCCCAGAAGAGGGGGTCAGATCTCATTATGGGTGGTTGTGAGCCACCATGTGGTTGCTAGGATTTGAATTCAGGACTTTCGGAAGAGCAGTCAGTGCTCTTACCCACTGAGCCATCTCTCCAGCCCTAAATTTTTTTTTTTAATTAACGTCCTTGAATGACTAAACGGCTTGCTTTCACCATGACTAGTTTTTATGGTTGTTTATTTGTTTTTCTTTTTGGCGGGACTGAGAATTGGCTTTCTCATCTCTCATAATCAAGGCAAGCGCTGTCCCACACACCCACCCCACTTTTGATGGGGACCCAGTTTTGTGACAGATTACTCTTGGGCTTGCTGTCCTTCTCTCTCCAACTCCTGAGGTTGTATGTCCCACACTTGGCTCCTCTGTCACTATGTTGATGGTTATTAGTACCTACTTAGAAGTGAGCTTAAAATCTTGCCAGACTTTATCAAGTGTCCTGCAAAGTATGAATTGAAAGAGTTGGAACACTTTAAAGAGAGCAGAAAGCAATATTCCATATGTTCCCATGTACGGATGAAAGAAGAGTCAATAGAATTACATATAGGCACTGTATTTCAAGTGCTTGCAACCAGCTATCAACTTTGTACTTTGGATAGGATTTCATGGATTATCCAAAGAACTGGAAATTATGCTGGGGGTAGGTAGTGGTGTAGACAGTTACATGACCAAAACACTGATCTCCTTTGTGTGTCTATGTGGTGGGGTGGGGGGGGGGAGAAAGGAGTGGGGGGGGTGTCTGCTGATAGAGAAGAAGAAAACAAAGGACAAAAGAAACTCTTTAATTAATCCTACCAACTAAGCGAAAATAAACGAAACACTGTTTCAGCAACAGAAGCAAGGAGTTGACAACGGAGCTAAGCCGCATGCAGGAGACGTTTGAACACAAGCTGCCCAGAGATCCCAAATACTCTTGTCTTGCACAGGGACTGACAAATCCTTCCATGTAAGATCAGAGTGTAGATGTATTGGGCTTTGCAGGCTGTGCCGTCTCTGTTGCAGTTACATTCAGCAGCTGGAGCACAAGCATGACCGAAAACGATACCGTAGACCTGAATGGAAGGACCTGTTACAATAACACCTTATTGATACTAAAATAAATTTTCATATGAAATTTAGTCTTTGCCATAAAATATTATTATTTTGATTCCCCCCCCAACAATTACAAAATTTAAAAAAAAAATTCCTATTCTTAGTATATTATCCCTACAAATTCAGATAATGGGAATCAAGGGTTCAAAGTCATTGTTGCCACGTAACAAGCTCAAGGACAGCCTGTGCTAAAGGAAGCCTGCCCCCAAACCAACAAAACTAACAAAATTAGCCAGTTTGGTGACTGAAAAAAGGGTCTCAGCTGTGCTTACTGCACTCCAGAGGACCCAGGTTCAGTTCACAGCACCAATACTGGGCATCTCACAACTGTGTGTAGCGCCAGCTCCAGAGGATCCAGCATCTTCTGGCCTCCATAGGCCATACGCACATGTACATACCCACAAACGCACATACATATGCATATATGCATTCTAGAAAAAAAAATCTCTAAACTTTTTTTGTTTTGGTTTATTTGTTTAGTCAGTACTAGATAAGAATGTCCCCAATAGGTTGTTACGTGTGAGTGCTTGGTCATCAGGGAGTGACACTACTTAAGAAGGATTAGGAGGTGTGGCCATATTTGAGTTAACGTGGCCTTGTTGGAAGAGGTGTGTCACTAGAGGAAGGCCTTGAGATTTCAAAAGCCCAAGTCAGGCCCGGTGTCTTTTTCATCCTGCTGCCTGCAGATCTGGAGATAGAACTCTCAGCTACTTTCCAGGACCATGTCTGCCTGCATGCTGCCATATTCCCTGCTGTGATGATAATGGGCCAAACCTCTGAAACTGTAAGCCAGCCCCAATTAAAGGCTTTCTTTCATAAGAGTGGCCTTGGTCATGGTGTCTCTTCACAGCCACAGAACAGTGACCAAGACCGTAGATCTGGGACTATGGAGCCTAAGAAGATAGACATGAGCCCTGTCGTCATGGAGCTCATACAGTATAATGGTCAGACAGATATCTAATGACACACCTAATAAATGGCTGTGACACAGAAGCAGAGGTCTAAACTCTGAACTGTAATCCAGGCCAGGAGGTCAGGAACAGCCTTTCTGAGGAACAGGCTGCTGGCAGACTGAAGCCCGAGACTGTCTTGACACAGGAAGAAGCAGGACATACCTTAGATGGCAAGTGGCACAGGCTAGTCCCTGGTGGCCTATGTGTCTCGAAAATATACCATGAAGGGAAGAAGGGCAAGCAGAGCTATAGAAAGCTATTTAAAGCTGTCCATCATAAGGTCAGATTTGCAGTGTTGAAGGTCTAACTCTGGGAGTCAGGGGATTGGGGTAGGGCGGGGGCGGGGTGGACAGGTAGTGGACAGGATCAAACACATTGCCCAAAATTTCCAAAGATAAGGCTGGAGAGATGGCTCAGTGGTTAGGAGCACTGACTGCTCTTCTGAAGGTCCTGAGTTCAAATCCCAGCAACCACATGGCGGCTTACGACCATCCGTAATGGGATATGACGCCCTCTTCTGGTGTGTCTGAAGATAGCTACAGTGTACTTAGATATAATAATAAATAAATCTTTGGGCCGGAGTGAGCGGGGCTGGAGCAAGCAGAGGACCTGAGTTCAATTCTAAGCAACCACATGATGATGGCTCACAACCATCTGTACAGCTACAGTGTACTCATATACATAAAATAAATAAATAAATGTTAAAAATTTCCAAAGATCTCTCTCTCTCTCTCTCTCTCTCTCTCTCTCTCTCTCTCTCTCTCACACACACACACACACACACACACACACACACACACACACACATTTGGATGGATAAAATTATAAGTTAGTGTGTGACAAAAGTAATGGCTACAGTGGTCAAATTCTTCCACAGACATCTAGACCTTAGACTCTACACTGTCGTTGCGAAGTCTAGGGTCCAGTAGACCTAGGTGTTACTATTTTGCCCTTACCAGATACTGATCTTTTATTGTCTGTTTATTTTGTATGCACATGCACATGTGGGCCACAGTCAAAGGACCACTTGCACACGTCAATGAAGTGGAAACGAAAGGGTTCTTTGGAAAGTCATTGTGGTCGGATGGTGCTTTGCTGGGGAAAAACCAGAAGGAGTGTATTCCTGAAGTAGACACAGGTGAAAGGAAAGCTAAGGCAGATTCATGAAGGAATGTTTTATTGAAGCAGACACAGGAGAGAGGATGTCTGCTAAAGCAAGCACACGAAGGGACCCATGACAAAGGAATCTTTGCTATGACGTGTACTTCTTGGACTGCCTTACACGTGTCATTGAGCTGTATTTGTCAGGACTCCATAGAGAGAAACACACCAAAATCTTTGGGTGGTGTGCTACAGTTTCTTGCTGCTTCCACGGACTCGAGCTGACTGGCAGAGTAATGTCAGCTGAATCAGGCGCTTGTATTGAGACAAGACCCAGGGCGGCCATGTGATGTTTGGAGGGAGTGTATAGAGCTAGCTGCACAATGCTTGTTGGTCTCTGATCTTCACTGTGCTGAGAGAGCTACAGCTGGTCCCTCCTGCTTGCTGAAGCCAAGGCTGCGGCCTGGCTGTCTCTGCTAGGTAGTGCCACTGCTGCTGATTCCTGTTTGTTATCCTGACTCTACCTAACTGGACAGCTGGTGTATCCGTGCAGTGTTTGCAAATGGATCAAGTTGCCTCTGCTAACCTGTGACATGAACTGCCCTTTTCCAGACAACACAGATGACAGTTGCCCCAAAGAACCGTTTCTAAACAGGTCCCCATCCCCCGTATCCTTTCTTTTCCACTACCTCTGGTAGATACTGGGCTAAAAGGGAGGTTAAAGCATTTAAGAACCTTTATTTGAAAGAGAACAGAAAAAAGTTAAAGCTACATATCAATTCTCTCATTTAACCATGTGGATTCTGAGGATCAAACTTAGGCCATTGCCGCGGTGGTAGGTGCTTTTACTCTCGGCCCTCCCAGTACCATAATGACTTACATATACAAACTCACTGACACTTCAACACAACTCCACTGAGAGTCATAAGATAGGCACTGCTGCCTGCCCTTTAAGGAACTTAAGTTCATATGGCCCTCAAGTCAGTTTGCAGGATGTGGGGGAGTGGATAATAGGAAAAGAAAGGTAAGCGTGAGGTAGGAAGGGGAGAAGAGAACAACAAAGATGCACTCTATAGGGCCTGCAGTTTTTTGGCTAGACCCTGGTAGGAAATCACACTGTTTTCTGGAAATGAGGCCCAGATGCAGCCAGGCAGCTGCCTTGGACATCTGTAGAAGCTCTTACGAGAGAACTCGTTACAACCCAGATATACCCGATGTAATATTTAGGACACATTTATCCTCTAAAGCATCCTCTGTTTATCTAGATTCAGACTTCACTGGGCATCCTGCATTTTATCTGGCAACCTCAAAGAAGCAAACATTCCTTCCAATAAATCTTCGGGTGCCAGCTGGAGACACCTGGCCTCTTGAGAATCAGAAACTCTGGGTGAATAGAGTATACAAGTTTAAAAGGCACGCTGGGAGAAGCTGCGAACCACAGGCGCCTTTGCCTCCAGACTCGCTCTCTCACCCTCAGGATTCACATCCCAGACTCTCCTTCCTCACAGAAAACAGACTCAAGGCCTAGGGTGAGTGAGGCGGGTTTCACAGAGCTGGGAGCTTGTCCCATCAAGTCTGCCCTTCCAAACAGCTCAGAGCCGTGTGTGTGACATACATTCAGCCTCTCTAGCTATAACTTAGACACTGATTTAACCAATTCAAATACTCAGTAAAGGGCCTGAGGTGTAGCTCAATTGGTAGAGTGCTCACCTAGCATGGAGAAGACCCTGGGATGGATCCCAGCACTGCACAAGCTTATGACCTATGATTCCAGCACTGGGGAGGGGCATTTTTGACTTCCCAAGTCGGAGGCCAGCCTAGGCCTGTGACATCATCTCTTATTTTTTTTCTTATTATCTCTTAACACAACTATTTATGTAACATTTATACTGTACCAGACACTAAAATAGTAATCTAGATATGTATGTTAGGTTATATACCCATACTATACCGTTCTAATTTATCCATTTATTTAGTGCTGGGAATCGAACACAGGGTCCCTTGCATGCTTAGCACATTCAATACAACTGAGCCTTAACCCTAATTCGATTTGCTGTTTATATAAGGGACTTGAGCACTCTAAGATTGTGGTACCCTGGGCAAGGGTCCTAGAGCTAACCCTGGTGATGAGGAATGACTATATTTTGTACGCTTTCATCTGAGGAGTCCTTTCCCAAGCAATGGTTTCTTGTGTTGCTCTGCGTGCCGCTTAGCCATGTCCCCTGGGCTTGGCTCAGTCTGCTGACTTGTTCTTTTCACTCCCCTGTCTTCTCAGCATTTTCTCAGTGGCCAAGAATTTCTCTCCTCTAGAGCAAATTCCCAAGGTCAGCAGTTCTGAGTCCCTCTCAGAAGCATCTCATCAGTTGACATCTAGCTCAATGCTTACCGAGGTCGCCTTCCAAACAAACACAACCTTGAGAGTCTCCTAAAGAAGAAAGTAGATGCCAGCAGCTAAGACAAATAACAAAACAAACAAACAAACAAAAAAAACCCAAAACTGTTAAGCTTACCATTTTCGTTTGCCAGGATGAAAAATAATAGAAGAGATCACAGTCAGGCACGGTTGTGAATGCCAAGACTCAGAGGCAGATGCCAATGGATCTATGCAAGTTCAAGGCCAGCCCGACCTACGTAGTTCCGAGACAGCCAGGGCATCTTTTTGGTCATATCCACCATATTGTTTTCCTAGTGACATCATCATATTTCTACTCCCCAACCTCTTTTTTGATTATTGTACATAATAATTGGGTTTCATTATGACATGTTCATGACTATATACATCAGCATACTCCTCTTTTAAGATTTATTTTATTATAATTTTTAGATGTATTCATTTTATTATTGTACATGTATATTCTGTATGTATGCATGTCCGTGTGTCATGTACATGCCCAGGGCTCTTGAATGTTAAAAGAGGACTTGGATCCCCTGGGACTCGAGCGACACACAGTTGTGAGAGCTGCCATGTGGATGCTGGGAATCCAATCAGGGTCCTTTGCAAGAGAAACAAATGCTCTTAATCGTTGAGCCAACTCTCCAGCCCTAGTTTTATTATTTTTAGTTATGTATATGTGTGTACCTGTGTGTGTCTTTGTACTGTTGGTATCTCAAGATATCAGAGATCTCATATCTGCTGGAGCTGAAGTTATAGATGGTTGTGAACATTAGATGTGGGTGATAAGAACCTAACTTAGTTCCTCTTAGAAAGCAACATGCCTTTAATCCCAGCACTTGTGAGGCAGAGGCAGGCAGATTTCTGAGTTCAAGGCTAGCCTGGTCTACAGAGTGAGTTCCAGGATAGCCAGAGCTACACAGAGAAACCCTGTCTCAAAAAACCAAAAAACCAAAAAACCAAAACACCAAAAAAAAAAAAAAAGAAAAAAAGCAGCAAGCCCTCTTACCTAATAGAACCATCTCTACAGCTTCCATCAGCATATTCTTTTTGTTTTTGTGTTTGTTTTAGGTTTTATCAAGACAGGGTTTCTCTGTGTAGCCTTGGCTATCCTAAAAACTCACTCTATAGACCAGGCTGGCCTCGAACTCATAGCGTGCCTACCTGCCTCTGCCTCTCAAGTGCTGGGATTAAAGGTGTGCACCATCACACCTGGCAGTCCACCGTTTATTCTTAAGGGACGCTCAGTTGCATTTTCTGTATTACAGGGGGAATAGTTCAAGAATAATACTGATAGACGTCATTTTGGATTATATTATTGATTTCAGTGTTCCTACCTCAGGACGGGAGATGGGGACAGGAAGATCAGTTCAACATGCAGAGCAAGGGACAGACATAAGAGAGATACCACATCAGAGCTATACAGAGAAACCCTGTCTCGAAAAACCAAAAAAAAAAAAAAAAAAAAAAAATACCTGTTTATCAGCGACATATATCGGAGTCCCAACATAGCAAATATTTTATTTTATTAACCAACTGAAAAGGTAAAAGTCCCCTATTGGAAAATTATCCTTTGACACAGGATGGGGAAAAAAAAACAACAACAACTGAACAGTGTTCTAAATTATCCTTCATAGAGACACTTTGTCTATTGATGAAACAATTAAATGTTTATCTGTATGTTTTGATGTTTGTTTTGTTTTGTCTGAAAAATCTTTCTCTTTGGGCCTCTCAACACAGGTCCCATTTTCCACAGACAAACTTTACAACCATATGGAGATACCTAGTGGCTGTTGCGAAGTCCCACGGCACACAATTTGGTATTTTGGATCTATTTTTAGAAGTTCTGCTATGTGAACATTTTTAGCCTGTACAATGTCAGCCTGGTAATTTTCGTGCGAGTAAGAAAACAATTTGTTCTAGCCTCCAGAATGGTACCGACATCAGAAGTGTCCTTCACATTAAAGAACTTGTGACTAAAGAGCTTCCAGTAAGGGCCGTGAAAACTGTCACAATAAGTGCCACCTAAATGGAAAGCAGCAACTCTCTGTGCCCAGCATAACGGAGTCAGAAGGCATTGCTGAGTTATTCCAAGGGCTTCAAGCTAATCTGCCTTCCAGCTTCTACCAACCCCAGAGAGTGCATAGTCATGGTTGTTGTTTGACGCCAATTACAAGTCTGACCCCAGCCTATTTTTCTAGCACAATCTGCCACTATTTTCTGGTATTTTAATCGAATTGTTCCAAATGCTATTTTTCCAGGGTTCCACAATGCCCTTGCCTGCCTCAGGAAGTCTCAGCAGAGTGGGGTCCCAGAAGGTTAATGGAGAATTCAAGAAAGCAAGAGAGTAATATTTAACAATGGGGGCACTGGGGAGATAAAGTGGTCTAGCTGCAACCCTGGGAATGGCCCTAGGAAGCCTGACAATGCAGTCAAGGAGGGTGAGGACAGGTTACAGAGCTCTTCCGCTCACATGACCATGAGTATATGGGACAACTGTAACATAACCAACTTATATTGCATAAGGATTATGCTGGGATGTGTTTAAGGGTTGTAAAAAGGAAGGAGGTCGAAAGGTCATCTAAGATTCACTGTAAAGCCACTACCGAAAAGTCCAGCCACCAGAGACAGAATCGCTCACCATGCTAAGTGTCTGAGAAAAGTTACGTATGCTGCTGAATATCAGAGGGCAAGAACGCTGTCAAAAAGGAAATGATTGGCAGGCAGAGATTTTTTTTTTTAAGTCACAGAATACTTCTGGTCACCTTCATCTAAACCTGAAGGAGTCCTTAGGATGCCTTGATTGAAGATGTCAATCCATCATCCTAGTAGTAGGAAGACTATCTAACACCTGTGTTCTCCAGGTGTCAACTCACTTAAAAATATCATATTGGGCTCTTGTCCAAGGTTCTTTTTTTGCAGATGGAAGACACAGAATATGGTTAGCTTAAGCAAGGAGGCCACTTCAAGGGAGAACAATCAAAGGGTTTAGGACAGGACAAGGACAGGTGTTGTTCAGGCAGTCTCTCCAGTTGCCATGGTCTCAGTCTCACTAACCTGGGTAATCCTGCTTCATTGATCTCTCCTCTTCTCTGCTGACCCATCCTCAACTAGATGGCAGTTCATGGATGGGTATCATCCATTTCTTCAGGCAAACAGATGAGGTTGAACTGCTGTATCTAAATTTCAAGCTCTGGGCTTGCAGTGTAGCTCAGTGGTTGAGCATTTGCTATGATCCATGAGGCCCAAAACTCAATCCCTAGAACTGAAAAATAAATTTAACTAGTTAACTAGTTAAAAACCAAATAAACCAATCACAAATTCCTATGGAAAGAGAATCTGATTGCTCCTACCTAAATTAGGATTCTAGCTCACATTCATGAAAGATGGTGCAAGGCCCCAATATAAAAACAGGAACACTAAATCCACATTTATAGAAGAGAGAGAAGCGGGGAAGGTAGTTATTCTTAGAATCTAACTTGTGTGGCCTCAAGGATGTCCCCAAAGCCATCTGCCACAAGCAGAGACTACTATTATTCCCACTTTACAGGAAGTTGGTGGCAGACTCAGGATCTGAAGTTCAGGTCTGTCTGTGTCATAATCGCCATGTTGTGGTCTGTCGCCAGTCACTACTTAGCAAGTACCCTTATTATTTGATATAGCTTCTTATAATGCTTAGCTACAGGGAAGGGCTAATTATACAGACTTCACATATGCTGATTCCTGTGATGATCTGGGCTCTCATTATAAACTGACATTCTGGTGCATACACCATTATTACAAATTCCAGTTCATCAGGACAGTCCTGAGAAGTGTATCTTATATGTTATTAGCATGACGACAAATACATTTCAGACTTGTAAAGTTAAGGCCAAGACCCGCAGTGATGGACACAGCAGTGGCAAGTTCCACGTTTGACATAGTTCTTGCTTCTGGGAAGCTTCCTGAGGAGAATTCCTGGCCTTTCTAAATATGACAGCACTCTCTGGCTTCATCTGTCCATTTCTACAAAGACTGGCTTGTTTCTTTAAGTCTTAAGATTCTGAACGCGACGTTGGGAATTTGACTTTCCATTTATACTCTTAATCCACATTTATTTTTCAATATCAATTGCTGCCAACAAACGTGCTGGTCTCTGTGAATGCAGCTGTAACTCCGCCCGAAAGTTGTTCAGAGTCTAAACTGGTTGGAAACACAGGCATATAGGTTTTGGAGGAGAGAGAAAATAGAAAGAGAAGAGAGTAGGGGAAAGGATGCATGGGCTACTGAGTTTTTTTTCCCCCACAAAAGAGATAAAGAGGGGGCACAAAAGAAGTAGAGTCCTGAGTTGAGTAAGATAGAGCTCATTAACATGTTAATCGTAAGAGCAAAGTCTTCCTCACACAAGCAACTGGAAAAGAGGCAGCACAGGGCGGCATCAGTAACCCAATCAAAGCAGACTAGGTGGAAGAGGACTACTGTACATTAGAATGCTAAGGGTTCTGCTGTGTCCATGGACCCATCCTCCTCTCAGTCAATCCACAAACAGAGAAGCACTGGTCATAAGAAATTCAATTTAGTTGCACCGATAGATCCATTGGATCTCTCAGCATGCTTAACTAGGCAGGACATGATGTTTCTGTTTATCCTAGAAGCACACTCAGATCCTTCTCAAGCCCCATTTCTCCCCACGCCCAACTCCCTGTGACTGTAACAAGTTTGGCGTCTTCACAGAAGAACAGGGACTTCAAGTTTCTAAGTCAGACTAAAGGAGTAAAAGAGGTTATGGCGTGAGGTCAGAGAGGTGGGCCAGCTCCCTAGAACCTTGAAACCGTGGGCAAAGACTGGTTTTGCGTACTTAACACAGTAGGAAACCATTGCAGAGATTTCCTATGGTGAATGAGATACTACAACTTAGCAATTTAAAAAACTTCATTCTGGATTCTGAGTGAAGATTGGATGAGATGAACCTGACAGGCCTGTGTGAACAACAATACAAATGCCTAGAGAAGTCATTGGTATCCTGGAGTTGATTCGTCACAGGGAGGAAGCGACATTTTAATGGCTTCTGCATACCTTATGATTACAAACCTAACAGGACACATGGACAGATTGAATCTGAGGGAAAAAGAGCAGTGCAGGATGACTCCCAGCTCCATAAAGTAGAAGGTGAGTCCAAATCACTGAGAATACATGGGAAGGAACGACTCAGAGGTGCCAAGCAGACATATCTAGACATGAGTCCAGAGCCAGTCCAGGGGAATGGGTCTTGCCAGAGATATAACCTGGGATGCTTTGATGTGTATACGGTATTGAAAGCTGTGGGAATAGATGAGAGCATCACGGAGACAAATGTAACAGGCTTAGATAAAGGGGAAGCTCCAGGCTAGGTAGAGCTCAGTTTCCTTGCATCAACAAAGCCTTGGGTTTCATCCTAAGTATCATATAAAACAGATACGGTAATGCACGCCACTAATTCCAGCTCTTGGGAGGTAGAGGCAGGAGGATCAGAATTCAAGGTCATTCTTAAGGCTATGTCAGAGTTAGCTAGGGTACCTGAAACCCTGTCAAAAAAGGAGGAGGGGGAGGAGGAGGAAGAAGAAGAAGGAGAGGAAGAAGAGGAGGAGGAGGAGGAAGAAGAAGAAGGAGGAGGAGGAGAAAAGGAGTATGGAAGGCAAGAGAGGGAGGAAGGGAAGGAAAGAAGACAGGACAGTGCAATCTGAGGACTAAGGCCTACCTGTGTTCAACCATTTAAGGGTCTTAGAAAGAATGCCCATGACCTAGTTCCCCCCATACCCCACATATGTAACAGATGTACAACTTGGTCTTCATGTGGTTCCCAAACAACTAGAGCAGGGGCTATCTCAAAAGCTGTTCCCTGACCGTGGGCTATGTTCTTCTAGCTGGACTGCCTTGTCTGGCCTCAGGAGGAGAGGACGCACCTAGCCCCACAGAGTCTTGATGTCCCAGGGTAGGGGGATACCCAGAGAGCCTCTACCCTCTCAGAGGAGAAGGGGAGGGAGGGGAGGGAGAACGTTATGGGAAGGGTGACTGGGAAGGGGGCAGTGAGAAGAATGTAAAGTGAATAAATTAAAAAAAAAGTTGAAAGAAAGAAAGATCACGAAGCACAAGAAGCAGAGAAGCGCAATGATCTAGATGTAAAGTGAAGTCATGTTTAAGGAAAAACAAGGATTCAACCGAATGCTACTAAGAAGTCAAACAGGATGAGAGCTGATACTTGGCCACCCTCATCCAGCCAAGACAGAGGTTCCTGTGGAAGCCTGAAAGAAGTGGCCTTGGAGATATCTGTTCCCGCATCTGGTTGCTGCAATGATGCAGTAGATTGCATGAGGTGAGACGCTGGGAGGCTGGAGGTGAAGTAAACTGAGTTCCAGCAGTAACCACAGATATCTCAATAGGGACAAGCTGCAAAAGGAAGCATTTAGTGAAAGATGCCACAGATAATGTATATCCAGGCGTGTGCCGGTGGGCACGACCAAGAAGGAAACGTTAATAAGCACAGGGATGTTGCTGCATGGTAACAGGTGATGAGCCTAAAGGACAGATGTGATGTACGTGTGCAGACCTTGGCTTCAGAGGGTAGTACTGATGTGGTGTATGCAAAGACAAGAAGAATGTGCATAGCTTCAGATGCCAGCAGACTGGCAGGCTAAGTAAGGAAACACGATGTCATCCTCTTTCCACCACTCATTTCCTTAAACAAGAAAGAAGGTCACTGTCTGAAATCGAGACCTGAGGTAGGAACGGCTGAAGAAGAAATTCAGGAGAAAATTTCGAAGAAAATTCAGAATCAGAAATCCAAGAGGGTGGCAAAGACCAAAGATGCTGGCAATCATGAAGGACTGACTTGAGATCTGTGGTTAAACCATTATTTCACTGATCCTCTGGCCGTGTTCAAGTACTCGGTGCTGCTCAGAACCAGGTGGGGATGAGAGTTCACCTGGGGCTGGCTTTCCTAGGGAGTGAGATAGAAAGAGAGCATGAGGTGGTTACGGAAGTGTGAGGAGGAATGCCCGGCTGCCATAAGCTCAAAAGAAGAAAGAAAGCATCTCACTGTACAGATGATCAGGGAAGAAGCCGTGGATCACTGGACTAGCTGCTTCAAAGGAGCCAGTCAAGGTGGGGACAGTGAGGCTAGAAAGAGAAGAAATGTCCATCATGAGAATGTGGGATTCTAGCTGGGCAGTGGTGGCGCACGCCTTTAATCCCAGCACTTGGGAGGCAGAGGCAGGCAGATTCCTGAGTTCGAGGCCAGCCTGGTCTACAGAGTGAGTTCCAGGACAGCCAGGGCTACACAGAGAAACCCTGTCTCAAAAAACCAAAAGGGGCGGGGGGAGAGAATGTGGGATTCTGGAAATCAAGATTTTTTTTTTTTGAAGCAATATGGTTATGTGCTAGTAAGTTCTCTAAGGTGTGGCCATTAAGGTGTTTTGTTGAAGTCGAATGAGCAACAGGAGTAATGGAAATAAGGGGTTAAGGGGCTAGGATACTTAAAAGGGAAATTTTGTGGATGTTGAAGCCACCAACTGCTGTGTAAGAAACTTTCTGGGGAGGCACAACACACATCTACTCACCACAGATAGGGAATCCAGGCCATACCAAATTGCTGATACCACCAAAGTCCAGCTCAGTGAACCAATGAGTTATGTTTTGGTGACTTACAGGAATATGGGTGAGGGGTCTTACAGGTTCAAAAATTACTCAAAGAGGCCCACTCCAACAGAGGCGATGGCTCATAAAATCTGGGAACCTGAAACACACTGCACAGACTACTCACAGTTCAACAGATTGGAGAGTGTCCTCTCAAGGTGTCTCAGTTAATCTAAAACTCTTCCAGGTGGCTGTGGGGGTTTCTGCTTCTTCCTGGCAGCTGGTCTGGTCTCAGAATCTTTTTTGCAGCTTTTTCCTTCCCTCTGAGAGTCATTGCAGTTCAGCTTGTCTAGCTCTTCATGGCTGCTCTGCTCCCAACTGAGAGTCTTCTTAGCAGCTCAGCTTTCTTCTCTCTGAGAGGAAGCTTTTGTTGTTTACTGTTGCAGGGAGGGGCCTAGTAAATTTGACCAGTTTCAGGGACTTCCTGAAGCCATCTTGAGTTGTTTACCTTTATTCAAGGAGGTTCACTAGCTGGAGTGAATGGAATCCATCAAGTGTAGGAGTATGAGAGTAGGGGTGGGGAGAGAGGGAAGCTTAAGAGTATGCTAAGACTGTGGATAAATCAGACTAGTTAGCAGGAGACTGATTGATGGGTGGCCTGTAATGAGGAGTAGTAGAGAGCTGGGTGTAATAGTGCTATTACAACACGTGAGAAGTGGAAGCAGAATGATCAGGAGTTCAAAACTAGCCTCACCACACTGAAATAGCAAGTCTGAGGCCAGTCTTGCCTGGGCTACACAACAAATAACAAAACTTAAAGAGTAGTGTCTAATACAACACGTGCCTGAAAGAAGTTGAGGGGTTTGTGGTTTGTCCTTTTAAACAGTTGTCATTTTTTGTTTGTTTGTTCCTTGGGACAGGATCTTGCTAATTAGCCCAGGCTGGCCTGGGATTTATGATCCCCCCCCCCCAGTCTCTCCTTCCTTCCTTCCTTCCTTCCTTCGTTCTTTCCTTCCTTCCCCTTTCTTTCTTCTCCTTTTTTTGTGTTTTTTTTTTAAAGATTTATTTATTATTATACATAATTATACTGTGGCTGTCTTCAGACGCACCAGAAGAGGGTGTCCGATCTCATTACGGGTGGTTGTGAGCCACCATGTGATTGCTGGGGTTTGAACTCAGGACCTTCAGAAGAACAGTCAGCGCTCTTACCCGCTGAGCCATCTCGCCAGCCCCCCTTTTTTTGTTTTTTGTTTTTAGAAGGAAGGACACAAATGCAGTAAGGAGAAAGAAGGACGTCCCTTCCAGGTCTTGTGTAAGTGGTGTGTTTGAGACCGCACGGCTACAGCTTGAAAGAACCTGGGAAAGGATATAACCATAAACCGCAAAGCACGGAGTGGATGAGATTCCTCAGTCTCTTGGCCTTGTTTGTTCTGAGGTATATAAAGCTTTGACCTGATGGAATTCATTGTGGTGGTCATTGTGGTGGGTTTCAGTCTTCATTATCAGTGTCTGCTTTGTTAGCTCATTTCCTAGCATCCTCTAGAGATGGCATAGTCTTGTAGCCTTGCTGGCCACCTGGCTCTCTCTCTCCCTCTGCTGTGGGTGGTATAATAGAAGAGAGAGAGCTGACTTTGCCTAGGCCCAAGAAGTTCTCACGGGTGTTTCAGTCCCTCTCAGCCCATAGGTAATTGCTTTTAGTCATCAAGGACTCATTCCCTGGGGAAAGTTTTCCTCCAGTGTTTAGAGGGACGAGCTGTGGCTCCAGGCATATCATCACCCGGGGGCTACAACTGCTTCTTCCCCTAAAGATCCTCAGATGAGATGAAAAAGCACCAGCCTAGAGATGACATTTCCCCCCTGCACCCCACCAGTAAAATGTGACGGCTCTGTCCTTAAAGGACCAAAGTTACTGCATATAAAAGGAAGTCTCACAATCGATGTTTGTTAAACGTGTTAAATTCCATGATTTAAAAAAGCAAGGATAAAAATAACTGTGTGTGCGTATTATTTTCTTCTACACAGTTGCCATCAGAATTCCCAGCATCGCCGTCAAACGCGTAGTAACATTCTCATTCTGTCCGAATATAGTTTAAAAATACAAAGCAGCCAGCAGAGGTGAAATTAGCAACAGCTTCAAAAAAACAAAACACAAAGGAGAGAAAGCTTGCAGGCTACTAGGTGATTAGCCAACAGTGCACTGTGCTGGATAAACATTAGGAGGAGGAGGGTTCAAAGAACTGAAACTTGTCCCAACAAGCTTAATGCTATTCCGAGAGACTAAGTAAGAGCTTTGCACCTCCCCAGCCTTCTAACGTACGTGCAGAACACGGAATGGCATCAGGAACAACGGCTCTTTTACTTCACCCTTTCTAGCTCAAGGTGTGACCAAGCTCACTGGAGTTTAGAGTGCCCAGTTCCTTCCACTTGAAAACTGATCAGCTCCTGGAGTCTTGTCTCAGTGCAACGTAAGGTTCATGCAGGTGGCAGAAGCCAGCAGTCTCAAAACTTGCGCTTGTTGTCATGACACTCAGTAAGCCTTAATAAAGGCTGAATTCAAAGCACAGTGGGAAGACAGCTGCAGAACAGGCTTTGATGAAGAGGACTTGACAGGGAAATGTTACTGCTAAGTGGAAAACGCACAGCTCTTGCATGCTCTGTCTTTTCTGTTCCTGTGACCCCACCTGAGTGTGCTGTGTGGACTTGTCTCCCTTGAGAAAAGCCTCTCCTTTCTACATTTTTCCCCCTCCTCAAGTCCTTCCCAAGACTGCTGCCAAAACCAACTTCCTCTGTTGCCATTCTAACAATGTCACTCCCTTCCGAAAATTCCCTTTAATGGCCTCCGCTGTTTTGTGTGCTGGGGGCAGCCTTCTTGCCCTGCCTTGAGGACAAACGCAGTCCTGCCCAGATTTATTTAGAGCTGTCTGTTGCCCATTTCTGCAGATCTACAGGCCACCTCCCTCTCTGTGTAGATAGATTCCATCTATTCCCCAGCTTCTTCACTTCTTTGTGCTATTGATGTTTCAGTCATAAATATTTTATTCAGTTTTGGTCAATAAGAATTCTTCATATTTTTAATACTTTTCCTCCTTCATTCTTTCCCACCCCCCC
>JADRCD010217378.1:0-12525 GCA_019843815.1 Montemys delectorum
CCTGCCTCTGCATCTACAAGTGCTTTAATTGAAGTCCTGTGCCACAATGCCGAGCCAAAATTTAAACAAACAAACAAGCCCGGGCAGTGGTGGCCCACGCCTTTAATCCCAGCACTTGGAAGGCAGAGGCAGGTGGATTTCTGAGTTTGAGGCCAGCCTGGTCTACAGAGTGAGTACCAGGACAGCCAGGGCTACACAGAGAAACCCTGTCTCGAAAAAACGAAAACAAAACAACAACAACAACAACAACCAAACAAAAATCCTATTTTTTTTTTTTTTTTTTTTTGGTTTTTCGAGACAAGGTTTCTCTGTATAGCCCTGGCTGTCCTGGAGCTCACTCTGTAGACCAGGCTGGCCTCGAACTCAGAAATCTGCCTGCCTCTGCCTCCCAAGTGCTAGGATAAAAGGCGTGCGCCACCATTGCCCGGCAAAAATCCTATTTTCAATACAAGAAAACAGAAAGAAATAAAGTAGCCCTGTGGTGTCCTGCTCGGGCGCTATGCACACACACTCCTAGTCTTAGGGTTTTATTGCTGTGATGAAAAGGGAAGCTGGGGAGGAAAGGGCTTTCTTCAGCCTACACTTCCAGATCCCAGTGTATCATCAATGCAGGAAGTCCGGACGGGAACTCAAGGAGGGCAGGAGCCTGGAGGCAGGAGCTGATGGAGGGTCATGGAGGAGTGCGGTTTACTGACCTGCTCCTCGTGGCTTGCTCAGCCTGCTTTCCTATAGGACCTAGGACCACCAGTCCAGGGATGGCACCACCCACAAAGGCCTGGCCCTCCCCCGTGGATCACTAATTGAGGGAATGCCTTACAGCTGGATCTCGTGGAGGCATTTCCTCAGCTGAGGCTCCCTTCTCTGTAATGACTCCAGCTTGTGTCAGTTGACACAAAACCAGTCAGTACACTCCTAAGTTAATTAATTAACTTATAAGCACAGCATTACGCACACACATCTCTACACACACATCTGCAAGGGTGCTTCCAAAAAGGTTATCTAAAGTAGGAAGACCACGCTGACTGTAAGCTGCCCCATCCCATGGTCCTAGACTGAATAGGAGGGGGGAAAGCAGGAAGTAGCCAAGCTGCCTTCATCCCTCTGCTTCCTGAATTAGAAAGCGATGGGAGCTACCTCAGGCCCCTCTCCCTCCTGCAACCCTGCCTCTCCTGCCGTAGTGGACAGTAAATGGGTATTTTGTCATGGAGATAAGAAAAGCTACTGGGCACTTGTGAATGGTTTACCACTGCTGCCCATGGTAGCTGCTTTCTGTCAACTTCCTGAAAACCAGATTAGCATGAGCTCGGTTTAAAAGAAATAGAGAATTAGGTTTGCTTTATTACCTAACCAAGGTTTTAATCTTTTATTGGTATTTAGACAGGGTCTCAGAGAGCTCCAGTTGCTGGCTGCTGATGGCCTAGAACTTCCTTGAACTTTTTTTTTGTTTGTTTTTTGTTTTTTGTTTTTTGTTTTTTTGGTTTTTCGAGACAGGGTTTCTCTGTGTATCCCTGGCTGTCCTGGTACTCACTCTGTAGACCAGGCTGGCCTCGAACTCAGAAGTATGCCTGCCTCTGCCTCCCAAGTGCTGGGATTAAAGGCGTGTGCCACCACTGCCCGGCTTCCTTGAACTCTTGATCCTCTTCCTCCTCCTCCTCTTCTTCTTATTCCTCCTCCTCCTCCCCGTTCTCCTCCTCCTCCTCCCCCTCCCCCTCCCCCTCTCCCTCCTCCTCCCCCTTTTCCTCCTCCTCCTTTCCCTCCTCCTCCTCCTCTTCACTTAAGGTCTTACTTAGCTCAGAGTGACATCAAACTCACTATATAGTCAAGAGTAAACTTTTTCCTGGTCCTCCTGCCTCAGTTCCCCAATACTGGGATTCTAACCATGTATCACCATACCTAGAAAAGTCAACTTTCTTTGTAAGTCTCAAAGCACATTTTTTTTTCAGTCTTGTTTTACACTTTATCCCCCAAGTGTTGTAAGGCCCATGCTAGTGTTCTTGCCCCAAGGAACACTGGACAGAAAGGATCACTAAGACACAGGCACAGATGTATGGCACTTTGGATGCTGGAAAGGACACTTGTTTTCAGTGTGCATATGGAAATCAGAGGCAACCGCCCTCCACAGTACATGTGCATGTCAGCAACCAAACCTTTTACTGCTCTCTCTGCAGATGCCTGAGGTGACCGGGAAAGCACTGGGTGTGATAAATGAGGGCATGCAGAGAATTTGCAAATGGAATTCACAAATTAGAGGGATCTTAAACATCACAGTTTCTTTGCCATCTTGAATAAAGCTAGCTGAAGCATTGGTTCTGCATTCAATAGTGCAATACTAAGCCATCTGATTTAAGAACAGGAAATGGTTTGTTTTCTTCCAATAGGCCATCCTCACAACAACAAATGTGCCAATAATTATAGATATGAAAATGTTTCCCCAGGTACCAGAGATAAGAGTATCCATCGCAGCACACACTTGCCATGAGCCAAGCTCTTTGCCTCTTATCTCAATGTTTTCCCCCAGTGGCCTAGTGAGTTCTGTGAGTTACATTCTGTAATTATCCAGAGCATCTGAAAAAGAAACCAAGGTCTGGAGACTTCAGAGATTTGGCCAGAGGATGGTCAAACTAGTTTTCCAACCCAAGTTCCAGTCTGACCAGCCCCACAGACAATCCCTTCACAATTCTGCCTCTGTTTTATGGATAAAGAGACAGAAACGGGAGCCCCCAAGCCTGTTGAGAGTCAATCCACATGTGGGGCAAATCTCAGAAAGACACCCTGCACCATCATCTGTTTGTTCATTGGCTCCCAGGTCTGTGAGATCTGAAAGACACCCAGCACGTCCCATTCATCTTTGTATTCCTAGTGATGTGGTATCAGCACACAGATTCCCCTTCACGCTTCTGTGATAAGTTGATGACTATGATTATGAGGAAGGTTTTAGAGAAAAGACTCCAAGCTAAAAAACAGGAATTCCAGGGTCAGTCTTTATACATGATTCAACACTGTGGACAATGGTCTTTTCTTCATATACAGCTTTTTTTTTTTTTTTTGGTTTTGGTTTTGGTTTTTTCAAGACAGGGTTTCTCTGTATAGCCCTGGCTGTCCTGGAACTCACTCCATAGACCATGCTGGCCTCGAACTCAGAAATCCTCCTGCCTCTGCCTCCCAAGTGCTGGGATTAAAGGCGTGCACCACCACTGCCCGGCTCATATACAGCTTTTAAGATTTATAATAGTTAGGGGCTGGGCTGGAAAGTTGGCTCACTGGTTAAGAACATTTGTTGCTCTTCCAGAGAACATTAAGTTCAGTTCCCAGCATCCACATGAGGTAACTTACAATCACCTATATCTCTAACTCCAGGGGATCTGACACCCTCTTCTGGCCTCTGTGGGTACACATTTCCCCATAAACAAGAAAAGATTTATTACACATCAATAGCACCTCTAAGCCAAGCATAGTGGCTTGTTTGTCATCCCAGCATTCAGGTGGTGGAGGCAGGAGGACCAAAAGTACAATGCCAGTGTGGCCTACAGAGTGTGTTCCAGGGCCAGCCAGGACTATATCCCATGTACTTGAATTACCACCCACTTCATCTGCTAGACATAGAACACAGCCCTCTTTTGTTTTTAGCTTCTTAATGTTAAGGAGTCTGTCTCAAGAGCAACTTCCCAGCATCCTTAAGCTATATGAACTTCTATACAAAATGTGCAATTAAAATCTGAAGTCATGTTAGGGTTGTTTTCTCTGCAACATTTGCTCATGGAAGAAAACGGCATATGAATATGTGTCCTTCAAAATGATGAATGTATAGGGCTGGAGACAATGAATAGTTGAGCTGCTAAGGGAGCATACTGAGCTTCCAGAAGAGGTCAATTCCCAGCACCCACATCAGGCACTCATAAACATCTTAACTCTAGTTTTAGGGGATCTGATGTCTCTGGCCTCCAAGAGTAGCACACATGTGCGTACACACAATTAAAAATAAAGTAAATCTTAAAAAAAAATAAGGCCAACTTAGAAATTTCCTAGTGGGGAAAAAAGAGAAATTTCACTTTGCCGTGGATCCAAACAAGGCTGAGGTCACACCACGAGAGGAAAAGAGAACAAGGCAGCAAAGGCCATCCTAAGGAGTTCATCAAATACAATGTCAACGTTCTTTCATTTTTGTCGAAGTCAGCTAAGAGCCATTATTGCTTACATTCCTGTTGTTTTGTTCAGGGTAGTACAGATTTCCCCGTCTGGGAGAAGTGTTCCATGTGAGAACCAGTGACCTGTTTAAGGAAAGCCATTCATCATGTGCAGCCACAACCTTCCTTTCCTGGAAGTCCCCCAAATATGTGGGAAATGGGACAGGACCTGCCGAGGAAGCTGGGCATTCCCAAACAGAAAGAAACAAGAGCACACACAGAATACTTCGGAAAGCTGGGCTGGGGCTGTGTACTTTTTTTTTTTTTTTTTTTTGGTTTAGGGCTTTATTGTAGAAAACAGAGAGAGGGGGGGGGGGGAGAGGTAGAGGCCGACCATGGACACCGTGGAGAGAGGGAAGAAGGGGAAAGGGGAGAAGGAGAGGTAAGAGTAAGAGAAAGAGCTTAAGAGTGGGCTGTGTGCTTTTAATCCAGCACTTTGGAGGCGAAGCAGGAGAATCAAAAGTTTGAGGTCATCTTTAGCACAATTTGAGGCCAGTCTAGAGTATGTGAGAACCTGTCTCAAAAAAAATGGAGCGAGACAGAGAAACAGACACACACACACACACACACAGAGAGAGAGAGAACAAAACAAAGGTGAGGTGAGACAGACAGATCTCTCTGGCCTGCATAGTGAGTTAAGAGGAAATCGGGGCTACATAGAAGCTACTGTCCCAAAACCAAAGGAGTGGGAAAAGAACTCTGGTTTCTTTGAAATCATGGTGATGCACAGAGGAAAGCACTAGGCAAAGCTATGACACAAGATGCCTGTCTTTGGTTCCCTGCTTCTGTGTTCTCTGCTGCGTGGCAGTTCTCGTCAGATCGTCTTGCTTCCCTGCCCTAGCACCCATCACACATCATACCACAGCTGCCAGCTGAGAGAAGTTGCTTGCTTCTGGGAGGCAGTGTGATGTGGCTCCATCAGATCGCTACGTACTGGTGATCCGTGGGATTTCAGAGCGATTAGTAGAATCTCAGGCTTTGGAGGTCAACTGGGAAAGAGTTTTGGGAGAGAGTCCTTTTGTGACATCCAGATTCCTCAAGAGTAAACAAGAGCTGTCACGCCTTTACAGAAACCAGGTTACAATCAATGATGGCTGTTTGCCCCCTCCATCTCTGCAACTTGTCTCCCTCCAAGTTGGATTGATTATCTCCTTCTCCTCCTTTCCTTCTCCTCTTCTTCTCCTCCTTCTCCTTCTTCCCCTAGAGTCCAGTTAGTGCAGACTATGTACAAATGGGTAGATCACTCAGTTTTTAATGTAAAATTTAAAATTTGAACCAAAAGTATTATGAACTGTAGTGGAAATTTTGGTTTCTGTAAAACCAAACTTTGTTATTTGAATATGTTTTTGTTTTAATCCCAGGTGTGGGATTGGGATATGGGGCTGCTTCAGATTGTCCACAGCTAACTATGATTTGTCTCATGCTCTGGCAGTAGCCTGATATTGACAGCTGAAAATAGTTTACTTTTGAAATTCTGGGGACTCTTCGGAGGGAATATAAATGCCAGAGCCCCGGAGAGGTGGCGGCAGCTGCTGCTGTTGCTAGTTGCTTGTTGGAGAGACCTTGACAAGGAAGATCAACTTGCCTCAAGAAACTCAATGCCCCTAATCAGCCCAAGATCAATACCCTTTTCCCCTTTATCTTTTCTTTCCTTCTTATCTAGTATTGGGGGTTAGAAGAGGAGAGAAGGGTGGTAGAAAAAAGAACCGCGTAAAGTAGCAAAAGTCAAGTTACATCAAACCAAAATCAGACGTATATCTCTATTCTTAGAAAAAGCCCCTGTGTCGTAGCTACAGAGAGAGTTGGAGGCCAGTCTGGACTGAGACTCTATCTCCAAAAAAATAAAAAGCCCCTGTTTAGTCTAACTCATGTCTGGAGAAGAAAGGTATTACTGTTTGCTTTTGTATTTGATTCACTCAAATTTCCATAAAATTGACAAACCAGAAAAAAAAATGAAGTTTTGGCAACAAAGTAGACCATGTATACATATTTAGTGATAAGATGAGAATTATGTTAGATGTTTTAATAAGGTGGTCAGAGTAAATCCTCAGCTGCTATCAAAATAAGCAAGCTACGTCTCGATGAATGGCCAACAAGCAATCTCTACACACAAGGCTAGCCAAGAATGTTGCTCTGTTTCATCCATTCCCTCTTACTTCATACAGTAAACTAGTAGCAAAGAATCACAAAGTGTACCATCACGGGGACCATTAGTACTACCACGGGGACTGGTACCTCATTTCTCAATGAAAAAGTCCCATGCCCTGCATGGCTTGACACCTTGACCTAACTCGTGTTGTCAACAGAGTGAAGAAAGAGCAGATACTGAAGAAATGGCAGACCCGTACACAGATAAGCTACTGTTCTGTGGGTTGTGTGCACTCTGATGGAGCTGTACAATTAATTATGTACAGGGAACAAGTTAGGGAGTCTCCGTAGGAGACATTTGCAGGGGAAGAGTCTCAGGCTGTCAGCGATCTTTTAAAAACTGAAGCTGCAGTTGCTAGTTTTATGCACGCTGGTCAGTCATTCCTAAACACTGCACACACAGCTGACTCGCACATTTGACAAAGCCACAGGAAGGCTTTTCCATCCTTCTGAACTTTTTCAGATGGAGGCACTTTGCCAAGGGGCTGAGACTTTGGGCTCTTGACATGGTCATACCCAATTCAACAATAGATATGCACTTAGGACTTCACTTCTTTACACCTTCACTCTGTCTCCCTCCTTCCCCACATCCCCTAGACACCTAGAACACCACCACTGTGCTGTGAGTGGCAGCCAGTGGAATATGGATTAAGTGGTTCACCCCTGCATCAAGCGATGTGCAATGCTTGATCAGTGCTCGGCTTTGCTCAGGAGCACTGTGCAGCAAGGAGCGAGGCAGGGGTCTGGGAGCCTGGTCACTACCATCACATTCCTCCTAGAAACTCTGGTCTAAGGTCCAGATGAACAACGTAAAGGCCTCAAATTTCCCCTAAGTATATATTATTAGATGTGAGCATCCTTGGATTTAACATTCTATTTTATTACTGTAAAAAGAATTCATTTTATTATGAGTGTGGGAATCTCTCTGTGGGAGAGATGGGTGTATGAGCTGTGTGTGGAAGGCTGGAAAAGGGCAGAGGGTCCGTGGAGAGACTCACCTCTGCCTCCATTTCTCAGTGCTGGGATAGCTTCCAGTCTTCCCTCACCACATTCATCATCAAAGTATGTTTTTGAAGAGTATTTAATGACTTTGAAGGCAGAAGCAGGTGGAGCTCTGTGAGTTTGAGGCCAACCCTGTCTCAAAAACAACGATCAATCAGTAAAAAAGAACATAAAAATCAGGAAAATGTTCATGTTATAACAAGTTCATTTCTATAGCTAGGGGGTTATGGAGAGCTCTATTTTATCTTCTTTTCTCTCTCTCTCTCTCTCTCTCTCTCTCTCTCTCTCTCTCTTTCTCTTACACACACATTTGGTCTCTCTCTCTCTCTCTCTCTCTCTCTTTCTCTTACACACACATTTGGACAGTTCTGAGGATTGAACATAGGGCCTTCTGCTCCATAAGCAAGCACTTGACACTTTGTTTTGTTAATTTTTAATTATTTGTCTGGGGCAGGAGGACGGGTGTCTGTGTACTTGGTGTGGTGCCCACAGAGGCCAGAAGTGCCTAACACCCTGCAGCTGAATTTATAAGTTATTTGTGAACTGCCCAGTATAGGTGCTGGGAACTCGCTCAGGTCTTCTGGAAGAACACATGAACATTTTTCTAACTCATGGTTTGATTTTTTTTTTTTTTTTTTTTGAGACAGAGTCCCACAGTGTTACCCAAACTGATCCTCCTGCCTCAGCCTCCCCAGTGTGTAGACACCATATGTGCTCTATTTTCTGACATCCACCTGGGACATCATCCACTCTTCACACCTTCACCTAGTCTTCCCTCTTCCTCCTAGGCCCTCCTCCTCCTCCTCCTCCTCCTCCTCCTCCTCCCCCCCCCCCCCCCCCCCCCCCCCCCCTCCTCCTCCTCTTCCTCTTCCTCCTCCTCCTCCTCTTCACTTAAGGTCTTATTTAGCTCAGAGTGACATCAAACTCACTATATAGTCAAGAGTAAACTTTACTTCCTGGTCCTCCTGCCTCAGCTTCCCAAGTACTGGGATTCTAACCATGTATCACCATACCTAGAAAAGTCAACTTTCTTTATAAGTCTCAAAGCACATGTGCATTGTAAGTCTCCACAGTACATGTGCATGTCAGCAACCAAACCTTTTACTGCTCTCTCTGCAGATGCCTGAGGTGACCGGGAAAGCATCGGGTGTGATAAATGTCCGCAGCGCTCTCTTTTTGTTTATGGGCTGGGTGGGGAGTTGTTTGTTTTGTTTGGGAGTGGAGAAGTGTTAGCCATTGACCCAACCGAGAGCCTCACACATGCTGGGCCAGCAGTACTCTACTGGCCAGCACTGAATCACACCTCAGGCCCAGAGATTCCACTTTACAAATTTCTGTTATGAGCATGTTTTACATTTGAGCTGAGAAAAACAATCCCAGGAATCCAGGAAAGCAGGAGCTGGGCCCCTGTCTGGAGCGGGAAGTCAGTCAGACTGCAGAGAGGTCAACGGGTTATTCAGCAAATATTTATCCCGTGCCTACTCTGCATGAAGCAAGGGGCGCAGGCAAGCACTGGTACTGATGACTCTAGAATAGCCACCAGTGGGCTGTTACACAGAGGCAAGGTTCTACCTGAGCCCCACAGTGTGCATGAGTGTAAAACCAAAGCTACGCGTGATCTCAGTACTGGAAAATAGAAGCAGGAGGATGGGGCTTCAAGACTAGCTTGAGCTATATAGTAAATTGGAAAGCCAACCCAGGCTATCAGAGACTCTACCCCCCACCCCCAACCCACATGTCCGCCCCTCCTCCCTATGGCTACCACCACAAAAACAAAAACAAACAAACAAAAAGACTCACCCCGTGATAGAAATGACTGTTGTAAATTATGTCTGCAAGATGCTTTTTTGTGAGCAGATTTGAGATAGAGAATTTGCTTATCATGAACGAGGACCTGGTTTCCAACTCCAGCACTGAGAAAATAGATAATAAAATATAAACAAGCATCTTTTCATACACCAGATGATCTCTGTGGTCTGTGCGGTTTTTTGTTTGTTTGTTTGTTTGTTTGGTTTGGTTTTTTGAGACAGGGTTTCTCTGTGTAGCTTGGCTGTCCTGGAACTCACTCTGTAGACCAGGCTGGCTTCGAACTCAGAAATCCGCCTGCCTCTGCCTCCCAAGTGCTGGGACTAAGGCATCCGCCACCACCGCCCGGCATCTCTGTGCGTCTTTAGAGAGGTTCCAGACAGGACCTGAACATTTCTAACACTTGCCCGCTCTTCACCTCTCACCCAGATGGAGTGCTGTACAGCCCGGGTTTGTTTTGCTGTTTTGAGACAGGACTGCAGGTAGCTCAGGCTGACCTTGACCTTGACATTGGCTGAGGATGACATTGAGCTTTTGAACCCCTGCCTCTAGCTCTTTAGTGCTTGGATTCCAGGGGTTCACCATCACTCTTGAGGTCTACGTGGTGCTGGGGATTGACCCCAGAGCTTTATGCAAGCTAAGAGAGCATTGTACCAATTCAGCTGTCTCTAGCCCTGGGTTGAAGTAACAATAACTACTCCCATATCCCTCTACCATGATGTTTTGAGGACAAATTGTGTGTCAAAATAGTGCCAAAGGTGAGGTACATTAGGGTGTGCCTAGGGCTGGAAGGTTGACACAGAAAGCTCATGATTGGATGCCAGTCTTCAAGGGTTGGACTAATGGCTCAGTGGTTTAAGAGTACTTTGCTCTATCAGAGAACCAGAGTTTTAGTCACAACACCCACATTGGGTGGCTCACAAACACTTGTAACTCCAGCTCCAAGTGATCTGATAGCTGTTTCTAGCTTTTGTGAGCACTCTCATCTGCATGCCCCCCCCCCCCCACACACACACACAGCGGGGAGAGGGAAAGGGGGAGAGAGGGGGGAGGGAGAAGGGAGAGAGAGAAGAAGAGAGAGAATACTTTTTTGTTTGTTTGTTTGTTTTGGTTTTTTGAGACAAGATTTCTCTATGTAGCCCTGGCTGTCCTGGAACTCACTCTGTAGACCTGGCTGGCCTCGAACTCATAGATCTGCCTGTCTCCTGAGTGCTGGCATTAAAGATGTGTGTCACCACAGCCCAGCTGAAACAAAACTTTTAAGTTGCATCTGGATTTCTGGGCAGGAAAGATCTAGAATTGCTGCAGAAGGCTTCAAGCATCAAGAATTGAGACCAGTGTGTGGAGGCAGGTGCTCTACCGCCTTTGTCTGTGTGTCACACCCTCGGAGGTGTTTTGGTAAGAGGGACAGCAGAATAAATGTAGATTAATAATCTTTTCTTGTGCTTATTCTATGGATCATTGAAGGCTGCCTATGTTGGCAGAAACCACAAAGCCCGTGTAACATAAAGTACAGCTGATAAGCAGAATAATTAAACCAACTTCTGGAAAACAGCCCAGCAATGATGATTCAGAGAAGACTCACTGATGGAAGCTAAAGTCACAGGCATTGCCGTGTGCGTCTGTGGTCCCAGCTACTCGAAAGGCTGAGAAAAAAGAACCTTGAGCCTAGGATCTGGAGACCAATCTAGGCAATGGAGTGATGCTCCTGTATCTTAAACAAAAAAGTCTGCCTCGACTTATCAAATGCTGGAATTCCTAGTGTGTCCTACCATGCTTGGATTGAAAGAAATACATGGTAGATACTGTTAGTCACTGTATTCATGTGAAGATTATTTGCAGAAGGGTGACTCCGTTGTGTGCCTCTGGGCAACAACGGCCTGAGGAGGGCCCCATGTCTCTCTGGCAGCAAGAAGGACCTAGGAGACAACAGAAGACGATTCCGTAAAAGAATTGGCCAGGACTGTTCAAGTGTCCGTGTTGTAAATGACAGAGACTGTTCTAGATGAAAGAAGACCAAAGAGACAGAACAGTATGATTGGCGGTGCATTAAAGTCTGGACCGACCTGAATATAGAACAATTGGAAAAAATCAAATTGAGCTTGAGATTTGATAAGATCATGTATGCATGCTTGTACGCACGCTCGAGCAAGAGTGTGTGTGTGTAGAGTGTGTGTGTGTGTGTGTGTGTGTGTGTGTGTGTGTGTATGTGTGTATGTGTGATTTGTTTATTTATTTGAGATTGGGTTTAACTAGGAAGCCCAAACTGGGCTCTATTTTAAACTAATAGTCCTCCCGCTTCAGCCTCCTGATGGCTGGCTTTTGTTTTTTTTATGGCTTGTTTCTGTTTGGTTTGTTTACTTATACATAGGGTCTCTCAGTGTAGCCCAGGCCGATGTGAAACTTGAGGTCTTTGGCTCAGGCTCCTAAGTGCTGGAATTATGGATATATACATACCGCCTTGCTTGACAGGAGTAATATATCAAATTTAATTTTCCAGTTTTGATCACTATATTCTATCAGATACTGTCCTATTAGCATTGAATAAATGGTACTTATCATATTTATGTGTGTGTGAGGGAGAAAGAGAGAGAGAGAAGAGAAGGAGAGAGAGAGAGAGAGAGAGAGAGAGAGAGAGAACCTACACAAGGTAAGTAAATGGACAGAGCTTTTTCTTTCTTTTTTTTTTTATTTATTTTTATTTCATGTGCATTGGAGTTCTGCTTGTATGAAGTTACTGGATTTTCCTAGAACTGGAGTTACAAGCAGATGAGAGCTACCACGTGGATGCTGGGAATTGAACCTGAGTCCTCTAGAAGAATAAACTGTGCTCCTAACTACTGAGCCATCTCTCCAACCCCTAAACAGAGTTTTCTTAAAATCATCTTTTGTGTATGTGTGTAATTGTGTTGTTGTTGTTGTTGTTGTTGTTGTTGTTGTTGTTGTTTTGGTTTTAGAGACAGGGTTTCTCTGTGTATCCCTGGCTGTCCTGGAACTTGCTCTGTAGACCAAGCCTACTTCTACCCTCCTATGTACTTGAATTAAAGGAGTGTGCCACCACATCTGCCTTGATTTTTTGTTTTTGTCTTTTTGTTTTTGTCCAGAGAAAATCATGGTCATTTCAAAAACCCCTGTTAAGAGCAGTGAAGGGACAGAAGATAATCGGACCAGTGTTCTCATTTTCCTTCATCCTTCACCACACATGGAATTATAGAATCTATTCTAAAAGGTTCCAAAAAGACAGTTCTGATCAGAAAGAAGCCAGTTCAACCTTATCATTGTTGTAAGATAAGGTCTTAATATGTAGATGGAAGTAGCCTTGAACTCAGAGACCTCCTGAGTACTGAGACTAAAGATGTCAATCACTATAACCAAACGTATGCCT
>JADRCD010217379.1:0-21475 GCA_019843815.1 Montemys delectorum
CATACACATATATTTATAAACACATATATATGTATGTGTATATACATAAATAAGTACATATATAAATATATGTATTTCTACATATACATTAATATACTATATATCTTTTATACATGTTTTATACACACACTACATACATTCATACATATGTATCTGTATTTTGAGAAATGGCCACCAGGGGGCAGGAAGAACCAACTTATAAAGTTCATGTGTCTTATGATTATGTTTTATCATACAACTTACTATGTCTTCAGTTGTATTTTTTTTTATTATAAGAAATCATCACAAAATATTTCCAAAGTTCAGGTGAAGTAGCTCCTGTGCAGTTATCAACTTGTGCTTTACATTTGTTGAATTTTCTCACAATCATCTATAAATAAGAGTAAAATGTGGTTTCTAAAACAGCATTTATTAATTACATATGCAAAATTAACCTAATGGCATCTGAGTATTTCATAATTATCATAGACATTATTGTGCCATTTACCCTTGTTAAGTTGCTCTTATAGACCAGAATATGCTGTTTATTGAATGGATAATTGAGCAGATGTAAGTATGTGCATTCACATATATATATATATATATATATATATATATATATATATATGCATGTGTGTATTTGCATTATGTATATGTATGTGTGCATATTTGTCTCCACCTGCCATGAGAACCTGGCAAAAGTTTTCAGTGTGCTAACATAAACTACCTCATCAAAATCTGAGGTTTCAATAGTTTCTTGTAAAGCATGCGTGTACGTTTTTCAAGTATTTACATCTGTACCATCTGTTTCTGCTAAATTACTACCTAAGAAATTTGAAATGACCGTTAAAAAAGAATGCATCACTAGATCAAACTACACTTTTATGAAATGGCAGAAATCATTTAAAGATAGGACAAATTTTTTGTAGATTTATGAACTGAAACTGTAAGCATTACCACAAGTAATAAAAGCGTATCAGAGAAAGTACTAATATTTGACATCTGAAAATGCATCCTCTTGTAAATTCATACTTCCATGTTAATTTGCATAAAGAACAAAAGCTACAAAAAAGTTGTCTGACTATTAAGGGCTTAACTTTGCCTTGTTTTGTTTTGTTTTTTGTTTTGTTTTGTTTGTTTCAAGACAGGGTTTCTCTGTCCTGGAACTCACTCAGTAGACCAGGTTGGCCTTGAACTCAGAAACCTGCCTGCCTCTGTCTCTGTCTCCCAAGTGCTGGAATAAAGGCCTGCGCCGTGGTGCACGCCACCACTGCCTGGCAAACTTTGCCATTTTTACAAAATATAAATAAATAAAGAGAACTGGAGAAGATGTAGAGTTTTCCACATCCACAGAACATCTGCCAAGAGCATATGCAAAACTGAAACAAATGAATCTAATATGGCAACAGACAAATTAAAAAAAAAAAAAACAAAAGCAAAAAACAAAAATTGTAGGTTGACCTTGCTGATGCTAGTAACAATGTAAAATTGTTGGATTCTGTCTAATTATTAATGAACAAAGTGAAGGATACAAAATTCTAGCACTATAATATGGTAAATCCTCAATTTTTGTAATCATTTTAATAATTCTAATATTTTCGAAATGGCTATTTACCTTTGCTTTTCTGGGTTGCTTTTCTTATTCCTTCTAGCTGTTTCTGCTTGTGATTTTAGGATTATTGCCAACTGAATAAGACCCCAAATCACCTGGGAGACAGTCTTGTAGGCATTCCGTTGAGTGATGATCTTGTTGGAAGACTCTTTTGTTTGTTTGTTGTTTTTGTTTTGTTTTTGCAATTATAATTACGTTTCTCTCTTCCTTTTCCTCCCTCAAAATCTGCCTATATACTCTTTGGTCTCTGTAAAGTTCATGGCCTCCCTTATTATTAGTTGTTATTACAGTCAATAATCTTCCAGAGATGTTTAACTTTTAGTTCTGATTTTTTTAATTCCATAAGACACACACTAAAAAATTATATTCATATTATATCTCTTCTATTACTAACATGACAATCTCCTTGAAGTAGTACACATCACCTCAAGGTTGCAAGACAGCTAATACATTCAAACCGATTTTTTCCAGAATACTAGGAACGAGCATCAATCTAAAGCACCTGATGTCCAGGAAATAAACCTGCACCCCAGCCTGTTTGCAAGAAGAACAGCGCAAAGGACTTGGGCTTTAGACAGGTTGCTAGGAGACGGAACTCCAAGGTTCACTGAGGAGTTAGGAGAGACAAAAAGCACAACCAAACCCAGTTGCTTGGGTCCTCTGAAAGATGGACTATGCTCCCAGCCAATCAGAGCACCAAGCGATCTCTCTATCAGCCAATTAGAGTGCCAGAACTCCAGCCAATCATGGCATTACCCTGAGCGCTCTGGACTGCTCTCTGGCACCTTTCGTGTAGGTGGGAGACTGAACCTTTGGGCGAAGAAGTACCATGGAAAAAATCCCTACAGTGGGCTTGGGCACCTGGAAGGTAAGGATGCTCTCCAGTGTGGGTCGGGCTAAGGGTCTTGGAGCCTGATGAATACTTACTCAAGAACAGTCAGTGTCGCGGGACTTCTTTTGCCTACGGTGACTCCTTCCAAACCTGAACTCTGATCAAGGTTTTGCCTCCAGACCGATTAGAGGAGACGTCGGACTCTCACCTGTGATCCTAAAATACCTGCTCCCGGCGAGGTTGAAAAGCTGTTAGGCTAACTTTATATAAAGCAACATGATCTTAACCTAGCCTTGTGTTTAGCTAAGCACGGGCCCCCAGCCTCCCAAATATTCATTTGTGCCAACTGTCACTTACCTTTGCACTTGCACAGCAAAACCGAGTGTGTTTGAAATGGCCACAAGGAAGCGTGCTACTTTGAATGCTAAAATAAACCAAGTAAAAATAATTGAATAATTGCACCGACGTAAATGTAATGTCTACTTACGGAGTCCAGTTAGTGATAGCAGAAGTATTTGCTAGCAGTTACACTGCTTGCTCAGTAGATTTTGTATGTAGGGCAAAATGAACATGAAGTTGAGTTGGTAAGGAGCTAGGCCCACTTGACTCTGGGATAAGTTAGGGGATGGGGTACTCATGATCAAAACAATTTTTTTTTTGATAAAAAGGTAAATTTAAAAATTCTGTTTAGAGGAAAGTTTTCCAATCTTTCTCCAGAAACTTTTGTAAAGAGGATGTTTGTTTGTTTGTTTGTTTGGGGTTTTTTTTTTGTTTTTGTTTTGGCAGTTTGGTGATTTGAGTGTTCTTTGGTACCATATAGTGAAAGCTGAGATGGAAGAAACATAAATAAAATAACAAATAAATAAAAATGGGGGGAAATCACCTTCCCAACACAATGAAAGCATTTAATTCTATCTCCTGAAGACACAGGCGGATGACTTTCGAAATTATGTGGGAGGCGATGGAAAACCATAGCAAATGTGGCATTGACTGGTGATCTTAAATAATGCAGCTATGCTAGGTATGTATGTTGATTTGATATAACAACCAAGTCAACACTAGGACAAAGCAAGGAAGAGATCAAACCCAAGGCTAGCTTGGGCCACACTTTCCGTATTTAGTGGAAATATCTACATGTCCCATTAAGCTTTTCCTGTGTCTGCCATCCAGGTATCGAATGCATCCCTTGTGTGTGCACAGATATTTGTTTTATATTTACAGTTGGTTCGTGCATCCCTGAGTGTTCGATATCAGACTGCTTCGTGCCCCTCCCGTTCTTACCCCATCTGTAGTCATTCAGGGAGCACCAGACACAGCTCAGCCCTCTGCAAGAGCTGAAAACCACCGGAGGTCTTTTCCCTGACTGAGTAAAGACACCAGAACAGAATATTAATCACATTCCGACTCTGACGCTCCGCTCCCTACCTTTAGGTCCGGCTAACACTCGTACTGCTTTAACGATTTGAGTATGTTATGTATTGCTTGGCTATACTTCCCCAGGTGACAGGGGAGAAGCAGAGTCGGGTTGCCCTCATGATAGAAAATCTCCTTGTGTTTGGTTATATTACAGGCCTTTCCAGGAGAAGTGATCGATGCGGTTAAGGTGGCTATCAACCTGGGCTACCGGCACTTTGATTGCGCTTACTTATACCACAATGAGAGCGAGGTTGGAATGGGAATCAATGAGAAGATCAGGGAGGGCGTGGTAAAGAGAGATGACCTGTTTGTTGTCAGTAAGGTAAGGCTTCTGGACCTCTGCAGTCACAGCTACTGAAAGAGCTGGAATCATCTAGCCTAGAGGTTTTTTTTTCAGTTTCCTTGTGGGAATTGGTACTTTTGGTTTGCAGTTGACTCTTCTCTAGCTTGATGAAAGTGTGAGGTTACATTTTGTTTGCTTATGTCTTTGTTTTATTATTTGGCCATTCAGATGGACTTGCAGAGACACACCACCCATCAACAGCACATTCATGAACGCAAATCTTGGTTGAGGGCCAACACCTTTGTGTCTGTAGTGAACAGAATAAAGTCTAAACCCTTGTGAGCTCTGTCTACATAGACAAGACTAAACTTGGAATCACCTGCTAGGGATATTCCAAGCTCCACACTTGGGAAATTGGCACTGTGGTGACAGCTCTACAAACAGGGTGCAAGTCAATACATGCAGTGTGCATGAACACAGTTCAGGAGTCTCTGGGAAGCAGAGGGAGGCTGGAGGAATGGACAGGGGTCAAGGCACCAACGTCCTACCGTGTAAGATGCTTGCTCTTTTCCTTGAAACATAGGGGGTTGAGAACAAAAACTGTTCCTAAGTCAGGCAACTTCTTTTACATGTGGATGAGACATACACCAAGGGCCTGGTGGTGTCTGGCAGGAGCATGCACTTTAAACAGTGTAATTAACAGCCCAGGTGAGAGTTGATAAACATGCTGCCTAGTGAGGAAGGGACGAAGAGGAGAAGGAAATAAGCCCTGTAGGAAACACAGTCAAACTTAAGATTTAAAGCTACTTTTTTTGCCAGGTGTGGGGCACAGGCCTTTAATCCCAGCACTCACAGCACTCAGGGAGCAGAGGCAGGAGGGATTCTGTGAGTTAAAGGCCAGCGTGTTTTATACAGTCAGTTCCAGGATAGCCAGTGCTCCATAATGAGACTCTATCTCAAAAAAGAAAATGCGGCTTTTTAAAAACAGTGTTGATCCAGGTGGTTAATAGCCAACACTAGTCATGTGTTTAAGTTCTAGCTATCATTCAGGAGTGGTTCTGCCCAGGTATTAGATAGCCCAGGGACTGGGTCCCAATCTCAGCATGTTATAAATGAAGCTTTGAATTTGAAGACCTCATGAAGAGTTTGAGCTCTATCATCCATAGTTCTACATTCCAGGGGTGTTTCTGTTGTAGACTAACCTTCTGCCTTTGTGATCTATTTTTATTGGCTATCATGATGTAAGCTAGAACAGAGGGTGGGTAGAGAGGGCTTGGGGCACACTTGCTAAAGAGGGAGATTTTCTTCTGAATCTTCAGGCAGAGGGATGAGGAACTAGGGATTTCCAAATCTGCATAGTCAAAATGTATGATATTTCCAGGTGGGTGATAGTCAGATGGAGTCCTTGTGTAAGGTAGAACAGATTTAATCATAAACAGAAATGAGCCTAGTTTGTCTTTACTGTAAGATGGCTTTCCAGCCCAAGATGGAGACCATCTGGTTCAGTCTCTTACTGAACCTTCAAGTAGCCTAGTAGCTAGCAAGCTCAAGCAATCATCCTGTCCCCATGTCCCCTTCCCAGTTCTAGGTCACAAGAATGAATCTTTTTAAACAAAGTGTTGAGGATTAGAGCCCTGGTCATCATTTTTGTTAATATACTGTAGCTGCTGTTCATTTTCATGTCTTGATCGATTAACCTATAAATTTCCATTTCTACTTGCTTGGATGGAGCCTTCGGGTTGGCCTCTGGGACCCTTAGTAAAAATGTGGCAGGGGGAATAATGAGATAAAAACAATTATGTAGTTTTTGATTTATTGTTCTTGGGGGAAGTGGCTGCATAAATCTAAGATGGTAAGTACAGCACAATCCAAACCCACCTGGCTTAGCTTGAATGGGCTATAAAAGATATGCAGTAAAAAGAAGCTTGATCTGTCTGTGAGATGGGAAAAATGATCTCCTCTACACAGGACTCCCTCCCCAGATTTCACTTTCTTGGTTTCTGTGGATCCAGATCACCTGCATCCCTCCCAGTGCTTTCCTGTGTTGGACCTGAGTAGGGAAGACCTCTCTGGCTGTGAAAAACCCAATCATCCATCTCTAAGGATAACGCCATTGCCTTCCTTCAGAACCAGCTGTGTTGTTGTCAGGTGCAGGTTTGCCGGACGGACCAATGGGTGTACGACCTGTTAGTCTTAGACTGTGGTCTTACTTCTCTTCTGCAGCTGTGGTGTACCTGCCACAAGAAGTCTTTGGTGAGAACAGCATGCACCAATAGCCTGGCAGCCTTAAACTTGGATTACCTGGACCTCTACCTCATACACTGGCCCATGGGTTTCAAGGTACCACTCAGTTTGTAGCTAGATCCCTGCGAAGACCTAGACAGATATCAGCATGGCAGAGGGCTTGGAAGCAAAACATTTGCCATGTTTTGTTATAGGAAATGTACCTATAAAATGCACTTAGAATTTGGAATGATTCAGAATTATTAAATGTGTATTTTCTAATACTTGTTCTGTGACCTACTGGGAATGTATAAATGGCCAACAGAGAGGGGTCAACCCATGTCACTGCTTAGAAAAGTGACTAGGTCTTTTGATCCAGGAAATATTAAAAATGAGCCAACACATTCCCACTCTTGTGCTGGCAACTCTCTGCCCTGCACTGGTGGGCAATGGCCGACCTGTTTTTATCTTGTGGAGACTCTGACTCAGAATTCCACAATCTCTCCACTCATCCCTCCATGTTTCCACTGGCGGATCGCTACCACGCCAGCCTATGTTTCAAATCCCCCGCGGCCTTTGTGGTGCACATCAGGCAAACCCATGTTTTGCTGCCACACCTTTCTCTCTTGAACCCAGTCGAGCTGCCTCCTGAAGGAAAACAATACAAACTTAGTTCAGAAACGACAGTAACTCAATCGCTGGGTGCAGTAACTAGAATCCTAATCTCGTAAGCCTTATTAAATCTAAATCCTCCGGTGGCAAATCCTGACGGATCCACCATTGCAAGTGGGAGACACTCTTAGCTAAATCTCGTCCTCAAGCTATCCCCATCCAAAATGACCTAACTCACTCTTACTTCCTCTCTTCCCCTCTCCAACCAGAAGTCCCGCCTACTTGCCCAGGGATTGGCTCCTTTATTCATTAGAGGATTGGTTCACAGGAAGTCACCTGAGTATGACTCACAACTTGACCCCTCCCAGGAGAGCGGAATTAGCATCAACATAGAAACAGCACCAGGCGCATCCACAAGTCTTTACCTCTCTACCCTCTGTCTGCTAACTTTGTATTTTCACTTGGTTATCATTCAACTCGATAGAAAGTTTTAAAAAGAAGAGCAAAGAGGCTAATAATATTGTTGGGATAAAGTTGATCCTATAAAGACATGAAGGAAGCCCACTGTTCCCTGTTTTTCAAAAATATGAGTCAGGCAGGGATTCAAGCTTTTCGCAAGCATCATGATGAGATTTTGCTGGCCTTACCCTCCATTTGTTCTTCTTGGTCTTAAGATGACCCCCACGGCCTGGACAAGGGAAGTGGTATAACCAGGTCATTAGGACTTAGTGACAGGGTCAAGGCTAAGATGCAAATTTACTGGCTCAGACTATACATCTCCATTGTCTCCCTGTGTAGTTTTGTGATGGAGGATGCCACAAACCCCAATAAGCTCTTCTACTTCTGGTTCTCACAGCCTGGGGAAAAAGATGTCCCTTTGGATCACAGTGGCAAGGTCATACCCAGTCACACCAGCTTTCTGGACACTTGGGAGGTAAGTGGAGCCATACCAACTGGACAGTTCACCCCCGCTCATAGGTACCCAAATAAAAGCTGCATAAGATCTGGAGCTTCTATGTTAAAATACCCTAGGGACGACTTCAAATATGTGCTTTTCAGTACATGGTAGTTAAATCCTGATGGTCAGTGTAGCACGATCTATAATGTTCCCATCAGCCTGTGGTGATGACTAACATTGTAGTCCTCACCTAGTTCCTGGAGGTTCCCTTTTAACTGTTATAAAACATAATGTGGGCACAATATCTTGGAGCCCAAATTGAGATGACAGAAAAAGGAAAAGGTTAGAGGGAAGATGACCAAGTGTCAAGTCTGTGTCCAGGTTCCAAAAAGAAAAATGATGAGCATTCATAGTGAAGCGAGCCAGAACAATCAGGAAAGTGGTAAGCTTGAAAGTAGGAGCAGAGCATATCAGGACGCTGCAAGCTCTAGGACCCTTGCTGCCCAGCTTCAAGACCAGAACACTGGCACATTTGTACAAGCTCAAGTGTAAACCAGCAAAGCTTAGAGAAGTTTCCATTGAAAAGATGTTATATATGGAACTGTTCCTGTGAGACTGATGAGTAAAATTCTAGGAGCATTTCAGTGCCGTAGAGAGACAAGAGGGATAGAACAGACACGGGAGAAGTCCCTGGCTGGACAGTGATACCTCTCTTCCCGTAAAGCTGTGAATCATGGGAACTAGTCAGAAAGAAACGGAACAAAGTGTTTCTCCAGCCCTTGCTATCACCCTGGGCTCCTGCTCCTCAGACATCTAGAGTTTAAACCGGAGGCCCTGGATGATGTGCTATTCGGTGATTATTGCAGAATCTTAACTCGATGGTTCCTGTCCTCATGATCACTGGACACTTATGCCTGACTCCACACTACCGTGAAGCTCATGGGTACTCTGAAGCTGAGGCTTGAGGGATCTCTTCTCAGAGGTCAGCCCAGGTCAGGTTGCTTTGCCTTCCAGGAGCTCACACACTTCTTAAGATGTGGGGAAGTGAGAACCCCAACCCATCACCAAGCTCAAGATGAAGGATCCAGGAGTACAGAAAAGTCAGCAAAAAGAGATAGCCATGGAGAGGAGCACTGCACATGCATATCTGCGAGTGTGTGCATGCACACACACACACACACACACACACACACACCTCCATGGGCAACTCCAGACCGTATCAGAGCACAGGAGTACAAACAGTCAAAATATGCTGACACTTGTTGAGATCCAGCCTTGGCTAAATGCTTTGTGTGAATTATTTCATGGAACGTTCAAGACAGCCCTGGTTGAAATAATATTGTCCATGTGGCTTTGTAACTTCAAATAAAATGCTTTTAAAGTAAAGACGCCATGGCAAGTCACAAAGGGGCGTGGCTTATCAGGGAACGAGCCAACTTGCATGCTCTACACATTTCTTTCAGGCCATGGAGGACCTGGTGATTGAGGGTCTGGTGAAGAATATTGGGGTGTCCAACTTTAACCATGAACAGCTGGAGAGACTTTTGGATAAGCCTGGTTTGAGAATCAGGCCAATAACTAACCAGGTAGGTCGGTAGATGGTCAGAAGTCACACTCAGGGTTGAGTCTTCCTCCGTGTGGAAGTGCATGAGACATGTCACATGCATTTACCTTGTAGTAGCTCTTAGAATTGTAATGAGGTAACAGGCAGAAATGACCTGGCCTAGTGGGCAAGTGTCTTTCTTTATATCCCATGTGGTGAGGTGATGCCATGGGTGGAGAGGGTATGACACAGATCTCTAGTCTTGGCATGGTTTTGGAGGCAGATAACCAAGTGTGTTCAGAAGAGCAGGGTCCTCAAAGACGTTCGCCCTCATCAGAGGAAAGCAACCCTTCCGTTTCACTCGCCTAGCCCATGCACACTCCCACCAGAAGAGCTGGACGGGATGACGCTGCCTTCGCCCAAGCGGGCAGCACGTGGAAATAAATCTGCCCCTCCCACCTGCCCTTCACATTCTGCTACAGCACAGACTGCACCCAAAACCTCTCACGGTTTCTATGTTCGCTGGCCATAATTTGTAACCAAAATTCATGTGTGATGACCATAAAGATTTTTGCCTGAATTTGGTGTTAAGGTGTAGCCCAAAACTGAGAACAGCTTGGGCATCTGACTTTTTTTTCAATAAGTATCTGTTGAATGGACAAAATTAGAGAATTTCATGTGCAAGTGAGACCAACAAACCTTCAAACGAGACTTCCCTGGACATTGATCTTCCTGGCAAAGATGCCGCTCATCTAGAATTCTCTCCAGTTTTCTCTAGTTGAGAGTCAATTATGCGTCTGTTTCTAATCTGGAATTGTGCAGGAGAAAATGGAGAAGGCAGAAATGCTGCTCTCAAGGCTTGTGTTTGAAAAAATCAAATCCCGCTGACAAAAGATAGCCAATACACAAACTTAAATGTGGGAGGTGGCTGGGTAATGGGAGTGCTGCAGGGGAGACCTGAAGGGCAGGGGAGGAGGGGCTGGGCTCAGACTGCTCAGGCTTTTTCCTGTGTGATGAAGAAAGCCACTCTGAGCAGGTGACGTTTGATGTCTGCATGATGTAGGGAGTCTGAGAGTCTGAGGACTCAGAGCCACTTCTACCATCTACCACCCTGGAAACGGCAGAGGCCATTTTACTCCCTTGTAGGTAGAGCCACCCAGGGCTCAAGAGGCTCCTTTGCTCCTAGGTATTGATGGTGAGGATGTTGAGTGAGTACTCTCCTCCGTGCTCTCCTAGTCTGCTACTTGTTTGATATATTTTGGGACCCTGTGGTTCTGTTTGTAGATTGAGTGCCACCCATATCTCAATCAAAAGAACCTGATTGATTTTTGCCATAAAAGAAACGTGTCGGTGACCGCTTACCGTCCCCTCGGCGGCTCAAGGTAAGGACGCTTCAGAGACCGCACTAATCGGGATGCTAGCAGACAATTGAGTGTTGGAGGAGCTTCCCTAAGAAAGGATAGAGGGTTAGAAAAGGGCTGCCCACACCTCTCAGGCCCCACGGTGAATGTAGCGAGCTGTTTCTCAAACTGAAGGGTTGTTTTAATCACGTGTCCCCCATGACGGTAACCAGCTTTGACTGGACAGACCCAGCCTGAAGGGAACCCTTTGCTGATCTGCCTGGTAGTTCATCAGTCAACTACTGTCCTGTAACTTCATGTCCCAAAACTCGGAGTCTTCAGATAATGCTAAGGTGGCCCATCTTCTTTCCCTGAACCTGAGTTTTGTACCATTCTACTGAAACACCTAAGCCAGAACTGTGCAAACCATCTGTTTACCATGGTTTACCCAACTCCAATCCAACACAAAGATCAACAACATATTGCGCTAGTAGAACCCAGAGTCTGTCCTTTGCTCTATGTTGCCATCCTCTCTACCTTAATGGAGTGCAGAACCCTTAAGGTTCATAGCCCCCTAACTCCCAGAGGATATACCTGTTCCTTTGTGTTGCTCAGCCACTAGCCAAACTGATCTCATTGCACATGAGTACATCAATCTCCCACCGGAGCCTGTGTGGTGGACCTGAGCCAGCTCCACCCTCCTCTGGTCACTCTTTCCCCATCCCTGCATACCTTCAGCACATCGATCACATGAAACTGCTCATGTTCACTCAGATAGAATATTCTTTCTAGTCATGGCAACTGTATGTACTGCTCTTTTTACTAAAACTCTGTCGTTTGCTTTTCCTTGAGTTGGCCAACTCTTGTTTGGGATGTCGTGTTCAGTTCAGCACTGAGCCCTCCAGGAAGGATCCACAAGTCCTTTTTGTATTTGGTGCACTGCTCATGTCATAGCATCTCTTTCTCTATCTAATATACCCAGGAACTTGGCTCTGTCTGTCACTGAATTTACTTAAAATGCAGAAACCTTCTGAGTCTGTTCTGAGCCTCATGCTCTGTTCCAGGAAAACATTAGTGAAACTCTAGAAGGATGGACTTGCTTCACCTTTTTGCCTGTTTATTCTATGGGATATAGGACGTGCATATTTAAAGATGATAGCAACTGAGGCGCTCCTAGAAATCTGGGGTATATTTTACAGATGAGCCTCGGGGTAGTAGGGACTGTGGTAGAGTAAATGACGGGTGTATTGCAAGATAAGACCTACCTGCTCAGTCTTGATCTTTCTGGGCACATTGAGTACTGTGACTAGGTCCCTGCTTGAAATCTGTTAGCTGCTTAAAAAGAAAGGTTTTGCTGGGTTCAGTCCCTAGCTCTGCGTAGACAAATATGGCAGTGCACACCCATAAACGAAGCATTTTACAGAAGAGCCAGAATGATCAGAAGTTTAAAATCATTCTCAGGCTACATAGCAAGCTCAAAGCCAGACATAATGCCTTGTCTAAAATAAAATAAAACTGCTAACTTTAGTCACTAGGACCCTTGCCTGGATAGATTTTTGATGGATACTATCTATCATAGTCTTAAAAATCTCTTGTACTGAAAGTTACTATAAGAAAATAGTAAATCTTACTGAGGCCTATTGAAACCCACCAGTAATCTCAGGAGAGACAGAGGCACTGGGACTGAGTTTAAAGTCACCCAGGACTACTAAGTGAGTTACTTAAAAAAAAAATGAAAAATAAAATGAAATAAATTAAAATCTAGTAAATTTTTCATTTTTGAGAAGAGTAGTTTTTTTCAGCGCATGTGTTGATCACCTTCCTGACAAGGCGCACTCTGCTCTGTCTGTGTAGAGATGGAGTCCACTTGATGGATGATCTCGTCATTAGGAGGATTGCAAAGAAGCATGGGAAGTCTCCTGCTCAGGTTTGTGGAAAGGACCGTCATGTGCTAGGGTCACACTTCTCCATGACCTTTCCCCCACAGTCCTGGGCTTAGATGAGTTGATTCACCAGAACTTCCCAATTTATAGCCATAATTAGTTGGTTCCATGTTCACATCCAGTCAAGCCATATATATACTGCCGTCCTCAAAGGTCAGCAGTCAAGATGCGCTCCAGTGTTGCTTCCACTGCCCCACCAACTTCACAGATGACCGGTGATTCAAGTCAACCTTGTCCAAATGCCCTGGTCATCTGGGGAACAGGACACATGCCGAGGAAGTCTAGCGAATGGGGTGGGTGAGCCCTCTGATCTTCTTGGGCTGAGGGCCTTTCTTACAGCTAGATTGACAAAGCATGTTAGTTTGATCCCTAAAGGACTTTGAAATGAAAGAGACTTTTTAATTCTTACCATAAAATGAGACAGGAATATTGTACCGCCTTAGCTTTGATTTCATTTATTTTATTGGTGCCTAAAACTTTCCTTCCTACAGATTTTGATCCGATTTCAGATCCAAAGGAACTTGATAGTGATTCCCAAATCTGTCACCCCAAGTCGGATTAGAGAGAATATCCAGGTAGGCATTTCCTGACTTAATGAGGCCTGACTAACTTCCCTAACAAACATCCAACCCCTAGACTTTTATGGCCTTCACCTGGCAGAGGTTCAGTCCTCTGTAAGCTGTGCCACTGGTTAGTCTTTCATGTAGACAGGCCCTTACTATTTTATGTCTCCTCCCTACCAACTCTCCTAAGGATGGATGTCATTGTGCCACACTGACCCTCAGCAGGAGCTACATATGTCCAATGTGTGCTCAGGAGGAAGGAATACAGGGTTGGTGAACATCTAACCAGTCTGGGCCATACGGGGTATGCCCACTGATCTCTTGCAGGCAGTAGCTCTGGGTGCTGTGTTCCTCACTTTCACCTGGTGACATTTAAAAGTTAGTGAATGCCCTGACCATCTTAACTTAGCTAGAACATGTATAAAATGTGAAAACAATCTTTTAAAACTCAACCAAGAATCATAGCAGAAATGGGACCTGATACCAGGGGACAGGGAATAGTGTTGGTATATGAGAGGCTTGAGAGAGTGCCAGTAAGATCTGGAGGAGCAAGGGGTTGTGTACATGCGCTTAACCAGAAGAAAAGTACCAAGGATAGTAGACTGTGAGCCGGTCCTCCAAGCAGGCCAGAGGCTTTCATTACAAGCCCTGGGTCTGTGCTCTCTGTGATGGCTCAGCGTACCTGTTCAGTTTGGCCACCCCACAGTGACACCAGCCTTGATTTTCAGTGTCTGTTTTAGTACTGTTTACTTTTCCCCCATGATCCAAAGGACTCCGGCACTGAGGCTGCCTTTCTTCAACTCCTAGCACACTGTGGCTGTAACTGGTTTGGACAGACTGAGGACTGGCATCTTCCTAGCTTCCACTACTTAGGACATGACGATGCTCCTGGGTGTTTTTTCAGGAGAGGATGTAGATCAGTAGAAGAGACACTTTGCTTTTTTTTTTTTTTTTTTTAACTCTTCCCCTGTGTTCCACGTCCCCATAAAACAGAAACAATATATAGCTCATCTTTCCAAGGTTTCTTGAGGCTAAGCCAGTGTCAGTCAAGGGATGAAAACTCATGCATTTTTCGAGATTCGCTTACGCTTCAGGGGAAGTCTTAGGTATCTAATGAAGAACTTCTTTCACAGAGTTTCCTATGAATTCCGTATGATCACCTACTTGATTTTGCTTCTAGGTATTTGATTTTGAATTAACTGAAAAAGATATGGAGGATCTCCTCAGCCTAGACAAGAATCTCCGCCTGGCCACATTCCCCACGTAAGTCCATCACCTTCACTTTCTTTTAAGAGAAAGGAAGCTTAGCAGGAGGACTGGTTCCTGAATAGGTATTTACTCTTATATTTCAGTCTTAATTAAACTGTATTGTGACTCTCTCCTGTCTAAGGCTGGGCCAGTGAATAAAAGACAGTGACGTTTGTATACTGGAGAAGCACAACTCTTCCACTTAAAATATTTTCTTTAAAAAGGCCTGCTCCAGGATGGCCTAGTCGGTTGTCAATGGGAGGAGAGGCCCTTGGCCCTGTGAAGGTTCTATGCCCCAGTGTAGGGGAATGCCAGGGCTAAGAAGCAGGAGAAGGTGGGCTGGTGGGCAGAGGGAGGGGGAAGGTATAGGGAGATTTTTTTGGAGGAGAAACTGGTAAAGGGGATATCATTTGAAATGTAAATAAAGAAAATATCTAATAAAAAATAAATAAAAAAGAAAAGTCACAAATAAGTGGACATATATCATTAAAGTGAAAAATAAATAAGAATGCCTGCTCGTTCCCTCTTTAATTCATGATTCTTATTTTCTAGAACTGAACACCACAAGGACTATCCTTTCCACATAGAGTACTGAAGACAGCTTCACTTGCCATCATTTCTGCTCAGCAGAAACAGGTCACTAAGCTCAGAGCACTGATCCATCTCTGCAGAGGCCAAGTGGTTCCTCTGTGGCCACGGCACCAGACACAGCCACAGCCAAGAATGACAACAGTGTTGGAATAAGGAAGATCCTGCCTGGAACAGGACCAGTTCAGAGAAAAATAAAGATCTAGGGATGAGAAAGGGAAGGACCACAGGGTCCGTGGCTGCTTCCAAGTTGTTGGGGATAGACAAGCACAAAGAGTAATGTAATTAATATCAGTGAGTCCTAATCTTTGTGGCTTCTGTTCTTGGAAGTGAGATGTTGATTGCTCATGAATGAAAATTACTTTCACATTTTAAGAAAACTTGCTTGACAAAAGTGTTTGAATAACATGGAAGAGTTGAGAAGTTAGTCCAATTAGTATCCATGAATTGACTTCAGTAAGCACCAGCCTGAGGCCAATTTTGTACTCTGCCCTCCCAGAATTTTCTAGATGATTTCAAAGCCAAATCTTCCAGCACTTAAGAGAAGAAAAGGCTATCAAGCTGAGGCCCCAGCTCAGACAAAATGTGTTTATATTTTTCTTACTTAAAAATTTTTTGGGGGGGGGGGGGGGGGGGATGTGTGTGCATCTTCACATATGTATGCAGGTAAACATGCATGTGCATGCTTAGAGAGGCTAACTTCTCAAAAGAAGAGAAGGAATCTCCTTATCTGGCACCCAGAAAGAGATTTGCTACAGAAAGACATTTGCTTCTGATGCAAGAACCTCATGTGAAGCTTGTCAGGGCAGTGTGGGTGGAACCAGAGTTGGATGTCCTGGTAGGCTCTCTACAAAGGCCACTGAAAATCTGTCACCTGCATTTTATGAAGCAGACCCTGACTCCTCCCCAGCCTCCCTCCAGTGAACATTTATTTTTGCCATATTCACAGCTCCTTATCATTAATTTTGTGAAATTTAGTTAGCTCCTAATCTTTGAATTTTTCTTAAATATGGCATCGTACACATAAAGCCCTGGATGTAATCATTAGCAAGTAATAGCCTCTGTGATGGTGCATGTGAGTACACCTGGAAGTTACACGTTCAATTTCTTAGAATCTAATCAGGACATTATCTAAGCATACTATTTTGCATAGCTCTGGTTACTTATACAGAAAACACTGCCAATTTGGAAAGTTTTTCTTAATCATAACTCACATTGTGTGAATCATTACTCCCTACTCTACTGCCATGCAAATGAGGATGGAATTCCACAAAACTGATGGTCCAGAACTTGTTCCTGTCTGTATTATGGGATATGATGTATCACCTTTCTTCCCTGGCCATCTGTTGGTTGGATTAAAGAAACTGTGGGAGCGCTAGGCCTCCATGTAAAGACACTGACAATCCCTTGAGAACATGCTTTCAAACTAACTGTATTTTAACAGGCATATGTAAATATTAAATTCAGGCCACGGCCACGTGTACCCCCATAAAGACCTAAATACCCCCTTCTTTGCTAAGGGAGCATCTTTGCCATCCTGACCCCTTCTAAACTGCAGGGAACCTAATACGAACAGTGATTTTCAATTTGATTTCCAAAAGCAAATCTGTAAGTCTGTCCTTCCTCTCCTTTCATGAGAACAGAACTGGGCGTCATTTTGCTTTGTGGGATTAGTCTTCAGAACAGGCTTCCAAAGGCTAAGTGGAAGATAACCATCTTCTAAGCATCCTCAGACAACCCAGAAATCTCTGGCACCCAGCCCTGACCTCAGGTCAGTTGCTGGCAAATGAAATTGTGGCAGCTCTGTGAGGGCAGGGACATGACTGTGTCTGTCTGGTCCCCAGCCCTCATCCTGGCAACTCCAAGCATGAGGCTGGCATGAAGCTGATGCTCAACAGTGATTGCCTGGGTTGACATGCAATGGCCTCTACCCAGGAAGGACAGAAAGCCTGGTAGGGGTGGTCCAGGTTTTGTAGCTAGACAGACCTGGACCTTAACCTTCCAGCCACCTTAGCTTCAGACTGTGCTATCCCTCTTACCCAACAACTTCACCACAGAGAGCTCTTAGGAATGTCAGCTGTAAATAGTGTAGAGAGTCGTTAGTCAATAAAAGCAAAAACTTCTGCCTTGTTTTCAATCACAAACATTTAGCACTCAACTATAGGCAAGATGCTGCCCAAGCTTAGTAGGCAATCCCATGTCATAATGGCTTCAGTTACTTTTTGTGACAATCCTCTGAAGTTGGGCCTATTTAACAGCGTCCTTTGCAGCTTCAGCTTTTGAAATACAAGAGAACTAAGGCAACTTGCCTGAAGCCTGAGGCTAACCCTCATAAAAAGGTACTGTTTTAGAAAGGCACTGGTTCCTCACTAGAACAGAAAAAAGTGATGTCTACCAGGCTGCCCAGCAAATCAATGGGGGAGCTGACTAGAGACTCCTGTTAGTATCCTGCCATTGGACTGGAATTGTTCTCACTAGTAAAACTGCATTTTGTCTAAAACCTCAGAATACTACATTTAGATTCTTAGGATATAAGCTCTTCTAGTTGTAACTTGTGTCAACTTGACACAACCTAGAATCACCTGGAATAGATCTCTCAATGATTTTATATGAATGAATTTATATATATTCACATCAGGTTGGCCTATGGGATACTGTCTTTACTGTTAATTGATGTAGGACAAAATAGCCCATTGTGAGTGTTACTATTCCCTAGGCAGGGATCCTGAATACTATATAGAGGAGATAGCTAGCTGAAAACACAAGTAAACAATCAAAAATCCATGTGAAGTAGAAACCTAAGGATTCTTTGGAAAGTCAGTTGGATGGTGTTTTGCTAGGGCAAATGCATGAAGAAATGTTTAGCTGAAGTGGACACAGATAAAAGAATAAGGCAGACTCATGAAGGAATATTTAGATGAAGCAGATACAGATCAAAGGGTGCCAAGAATTTCTACGTTGTACCTCTCTCAATGAAGCAAAGATGAGAGACCCACAAATGTTCCTCAACTGGCTCTGTAAGCAAGCTTAGCTCAGTCTCTGTCACTGTCCATCAAGTCCTATTTATACACTCCAAACATCACGTGCCTCCTCCTCGTGTCTTGCTTCAGCATGTGCATCTGTCTCAGCTGACAATACTCTGCCAATCAGCCCAAGATCATGAAAGTAGCAAGAAACTACAGTACAGCATACCACCAGATGTTTTTTGGTGCATTTCTCTCTATGGAGTTCCGTCAAATGCAGCTCAACTATGCAATGTAACGTAGACCAATACAGGCGTGTAGTTAGCAAAGAACCCTTCAACATCTGTCCTTTCACATGCTTGCATTAGCAGAACACTTAAGAATATAGTAGTTTCCTAGCACCAAAGAAGAAGGCTCCAATGGATGTGCTGGCAAAGTAAGTGCAAGTAGTCAAAGAATAAAAGAAAATCTAAAGAATTCAAGACACTAGACATCAACAAGCCAAATAATCAAATTTAAAAATGGGGTATATCTTCCCTTTGGACCTCCTTATTACCAAGTTTCTCTGGGTCTGTGGATTGTCACATGGCTGTCCTGTACTTTATGGATAATGTCCACTTATAACTGAGTACATACCATACATGTGTTTCTGGCTCTGGGTTACCTCACTTAGGATGGTATTTTCAAGTTCTATACATTTCCCTGCAAAAGTCATGTCTTTGTTTTAATAGCTGAATAGCATTCCATTATGTAGATGTATCACACTTTCTTTATCCATTCTTCAGTTGAGGGACATCTAGTTTATTTCCAGTTTCTGGCTATAACAAACAATGCTGCTATGATCATTGAGCAAGTGTCCTTGTAGTTAGACATCTTTTTGGCTATATGCCCAGGAGTGGCGCACAAGTTTGCACTCCCACTAATAATGAAAGCGTTCTCCCTTTACGCTTGCCAACATGTGCTGTCACTTGAATTTTTGTCTTAGCCATTCTGATAGATGTAAGATGCAATCTCAGGGTCATTTTGGCTTGGATTTTCCTGATGACTATGGACATTGAACATTTTTATTTTTTATTAACTTATTTATTCATTTGTTTTATGTCCCAATATCAGCCCCCTTTCTCCTCCCAGTACCTTCTCACACAGATCTTTATCCCACTTCCTTTTCCCCTCTCCTCTGAGATGGGAGAGTACCTCCTAGGTGTTCCCCTCTGCCCTCCCCCCTCCTAGGTTTATCAAGTCACTGGAGTACTAAGTGGAAGAAGACCAACAGCATCAACTAACCTGGATCTTTGGGGGCTTCTAGAGACCAACAATCAACTAAAGAATGGGCATGGGCAGGTTCTAGACCCCTCACACATATGTATCAGAAGGACAGCTTGATCTCCATGCAGGTTCTCAGGGCTATTCCTGAATCTTTGGCCTGCCTGTGGATCCAATTCCCCCTAACTGAACATTATTTGTGTCTAATTTCTTATGTTCTCTCTCTCTCTCTCTGTGTGTGTGTGTGTGTGTGTGTGTGTGTGTGTGTGTGTGTGTATTCTTGCCCAATCTCTAGCATGCCATTTTGTCCTAGTGACAGTATCCTTTGCCTTACAGAAGATTTTCAATTCCATGAGTTTCCATTTATCAATTGTTGATCTTAGAGCCTGAGCTATTGGTGTTCTGTTCAGGAAGTTGTCTTCTGTACCATTGCATTCAAGGCTAATCCCCACTTTCTCTTCTGTTAGATTTAGTGTACTAATTTCATGTTGAAGTCTTTGATCCACATGGACTTGAGCTTTGTACAGGGTGATGAATATGAATCTACTTGCATTCTACATGCAGACATTCATTTAAGACCAGCACCATTAATTAGTCATCAGAGGTGGATGGAGAAGTGGAACTAGGTAGGAGAGAGAGTAAAGAGGGGAACATGGATGGGGTTAGGGTGTGGGGAAAAGGCGCAGAAGAGAGCTGTAAGTGAAAATGGAAGTTGGTGGGGTACATCTCTGGTGACTAGCTAAAGGCCTGGGAATAAGAAGGATACAAGAAGTCTATGGGGGTAACCCTAGCTGAGATACCTACCTGAGGGGGATATAAAGACTAAAATGGCCACCCCCTGTAACTAGGCAAAACTTCCAGAGGAAGGAGGGGAACATCAATCCACCCACAAAACCTTCAAACCAAAATTTGTCTTCTCTATCTTGTGCAGGGATAAAAATAGAACAGAGACTGGGGGAACATTCAACCAATGACTTCCGCAACTTGAGACACATCCCATGAGAGAAATTAATGATACTTTGCTATACTTGAAGACAACAACCTAGCGTAACTGTTTCCTGAGAAGCTTAAACCAGCAGCAGATGGAGACAGATTCAGAAAACCAGAGTCAAACATCAAGAGGAGCTCAGGAAGTCTTGTAGAAGAGTAGGAGATAGAAGTGAGCTGCTGCATTCACTCGTCTACCCCAGTAGGTCTACAGTATCAGGGTTAAAATCTGATCATGGACAAGAGGCATTATGACTCCAAAGGGAGTTTGTGTCCTGGGGAATTTCAGTCAGTTGTGGACATCTCCTAACTTGAATGTGTTCCAGATTGATCTCTGCTAAGTCTGTGGAGAGATCTGCATGCTTTCTTTATTCAGGCATAAAGGTGCCCTAAGAAATATTTTGTTATAATTAACACTGAGATTGAACATTATTTCCTGACCTTCACAGTGTTTCAATAATCCTAATTGATTTCCTAGCTGTAGTTAGCTTGGAATTTCTACAAGGGAGCTGTCTTATCAGACAGGGTGTCTCCAAAGTTAGAGATAGCAGTTAGGCACTAATTATCAGAGCAGTCTCACATAAGGCAGAATTGCTTTACTAACAAGATAGAAGTGGTAGGGCTTCCATCACTAATTATCTATGTTATAGCCAAGGTTATTCTCAAGGACCTCCAGCTGCTTGCCTCAGACAAGCCTTGAGAATTTATCTTAGGGCTGCCAGAATAGCCCAAGAAGAAGGACATCACTGCTCCTCCACCTTGCACCTGGCCGTTTGATCTCACTGACCTTGATGTAGCCATCTCCTGCCTACGAGACTTCTGTAGTATGCCCTGTTCTCTGTATACCATATAAACCTGATTTCTACTTTGTACAAATTGCATTCAGTTACAGCACTCCCTTGTGTCTGTGTCTGTTTGTCACTTCTTCACCAACGTCTTGTCTACCTGACTAGGACCCTGTTCCCCCGGCGGGCTGAGGGAGGCCCAGACTGGCTGGCCCGTAGCAGGGAGCATGTCAAAGTGATCAAGTACACCACAGAATAGCCCACAAACTCAACTAACTTGGGACCATATGGTCTCACAAAGCCTGGGCCACCAACCAGGGAACATTCAGAAGTTGGATCTAAACCACTTACACATTTGTAGCAAATGTGCAGCTTGGTATTCTTGTGGGTCCCCTAA
>JADRCD010217380.1:0-23090 GCA_019843815.1 Montemys delectorum
AAAAAAAAAAAGATTGTGGACCATGGTTGGTCAAACGGTGCTGTGGAGAACATGGTATAATTTAGAACATATGGTTGATATAGATAACTTAGCCCAGGTTGGCCTGCCCTTTTCAACACGTGCGTGCACATGCATTGCAGGCTATGGAGTGCAATGCTGGAGGGATTCCAACAATGTTGGAGGGATTCTATTGCACTACCACATCTCCAGAGGCTATGGAGATTCATGAGACACAATGATTAGAAAACATGCATCAGGTAAAAGAATGATGACCAGCTAAGGAAGTGTCTTTAGTTAGAGTTCCTATTGCTGTGAACAGACACCATGACCAAAGCAAATCTTATAAGGACAACATTTGAATGGGGCTGGCTGACAGGTTCAGAGGTTCAGTCCATGACCATCGTGGCGGGAAGCATGGCAGCTTCCAGGCAGGCATGGTGCTGAAGGAGTTCAGAGTTGTTGTTGTTGTTGTTGTTGTTTTTAATTTATTTATTTATTATATGTAAGTACACTGTAGCTGTCTTCAGACCACCAGAAAAGGGCATCAGATCTCATTACGGGTGGTTGTGAGCCACCATGTAGTTGCTGGGATTTGAACTCAGGACCTTCAGAGCAACCAGTGTTCTTAACCGCTGAGCCATCTGTCCAGCCCGGAGTTTAGAGTTTTAAATCTTCAGCAAAAGGAATCCAGGAGCAGACTGTCCTCAGACATTTAGAAGGAGGGTCTCAAAGCTCACCCCCACAGTGACATAATTCCTCCAACAAGGCCACACCTCCTAATAGAGCCACTCCCTGGGCCAAGCGTATTCAAACCACCATAGGAAGATACTCAGCAAAGATACTCTGGGCCATCATACATATGTGTGTGTGTGTGTGTGTGTGTGTATATATATATATATATATATATATATATATATCAGACATACATGCAAATACACACACACAGAGCTGAGACACATTCTGTTCATTAGTAAGTAAATTCTGAGTCTTAATTTCTAATCTCATGATGAGTAAAACAGGAAAGAATGCACTTGGCTGCCTCACAAATTCCACAAAACAGCCTTCTATGCTAACCTGCTCACTGCCTGAATCATTTAGCAACTGCACACATTTACCCGACACCAGCACTTTTCCAGGGGCTCAATGTATCCTGAGAAGATGAGAAAGACAGCTACAGTGTATCAGCTCTCACAGATTTGGTGTCAGCTAAGGATGCACTTTGAGGTCCAGAGATAGCCACTTTTTCACTGTAGTTTTATGGAACAGAAGGGCTAGGCAGTGGACTGGGATTCCTTCTGAAAAGTGTCATCCAACTGGGGCTCTGTCTTTATTACTGAATTACTCTCCAATGGCCTAACCTCCTAATCCTCAGCTTGCATGTTGTAATCGTCACATGTGCAGTTAGTGTGTGCATGCATGGGCAGACAACAGCACTGCTCACTTATCTAGGAGTCCTACATTATACTCTCCATATCATTCGGATCCAGAACCCAGATGTCCACAATGGCTGGTGGACAGTACCCGAGAGTCCCTGGGGTTTGCACCCACGAGGCTGAGGTGGGATGACTGCTTGAATTCTGGTTTGAGACAAAATCGGACATAACAAGATGCCATAAAAAGGGGATGGGAAGGAGAGAGTGAAGAAGGAGAAAGTGGATGAGGGGAGAAAAGAATGAAATGGAAAGGTAAACCGTCATTTATTCTACTTTGTGGAGTGAGAAGTCTCCAGGCTGGGCTCCGTGAAGGGCCATGGCAAGTGTCCCCAGCCCCTTTGGTCCTTTCTACTCCTCACGCCCACATCGCATATGCTATGCCCACCCCCCACCGTGAAAAAGCCGAATTGAAATTGGTTTTTATTGAGAGGGATCCCAGGAGCCTGGAGAGTGCAGAAGTTCAAATATTAACAGAGAAAAGGGAGCTCTTAGGCACTACTTCAGGGGACTCCTCTGGGATAAGGAGACAGTCCTGTCCTTTCTATTCACTCTCTGCCTTGTCCTGCAGTGTGAAGGCGATGCAGGCTCAATGTTGGTGGAGCAGAAGGGGCTCGGTCCCTTCCAGTAGAACTTCCACATAAGCCCTGGCAGGAGTGTTTACGGAGAACAACAAACACTTCTGCATCTGAGCACCGTCCCCAGGTCTCTGCTAGTAGGAGCCTAATTGATAATGTACAGTCTTATTATGAGAACTGGACTATACAACACCTCGGTCTGTTTACTGTTGCTATAACTGGATACCACACACTAGGAATTTATTAAGAAAAGAGGTTTGGGCATATGGTTCTAGAGGAGAGAAACTCAAGAGCATAGCTCTGGCGTCTGGTCAGCATTGGCAAGGTCCTTTCTAATGCAGCCATCGCATGGCGAGCCAGAGTTAGTGTACCAGCTTAGCCCTCTTTTCCCTCTCTGGCAAAGCTGCTAACACCACGAAGGGTGCAGCCCTCACGACCTCACTGGGTCTAGATTACTTCCCACACACGCAACCTCCACATACCAGAAATGTAAAAACTGGGAGATTACGTTTCAGCATGGGTTCTGGAGGACACAAGCACTCAGACCCTGGTATGAAATGTGTTTGTTTTTCTAGGCAAACAAGGTTTAAGGATATTTGCTTCATGGAGATCTTAAAGTTCATATCAGCTGCACCGAGGTAAACTCATAGTATGGAATGATTTCCCAGGAAACTGAAAGCATTAGTCATGAAAAGACTTGGGGAGGGAAATGAAAAGCGGGAGTTCCCAGTGCTCCCAGTAGGCCAGAGTATCCAGCCATGGAGCACCCTGAGTCCCTGGCTCTGGATATAATAGTGTGTAAATCAGTGGCCTCAGCTTCACCCTATACCACATGGTTCATAAATTCTTGCATTCCAAGTATGGGGACATCGACTAAAGAGATCACATTGTTCACAACGCCAATTCTGGGCAGACAGATGGAACGAGGCTATCTCAGCCCACAACTTAATGCTACAGTAGTTTCCAACCACGCCCCTTGGAGAAGCTCTGAGAAAGGCTACAGGTGTTTAGGACACTCCCTCCCTCAGCAGGTCGCCTGTCTGTCTGTGCCAGGGCTCTTCCAAGTGGGGACGGACACCTAGAGATAACCACGGGGATTCACCTGGAAAGAGAATATGAAAACTTCTACTTAGGCAGGCTGGGGGTGTAGCTCAGTCCATAAAGTGTCTCCTGTACAATCATGAGGAGCCATGCTCAATCCTTTGCGCTCAGGTGGAGGTCTGAGTGGGATGTGTGTTTCTAATTGAAACGCTAGGGAGGCAGAGGCCTCTGAGGTTTGCTGCTCAGCCAGCTAGCCTTAGCCAAAAGCCCCACGTCCTGGTGAGAGCCTGTCTCAAAAGACAAAACTAAACTAAAAAAACAGCAACAAACCCAAAAATCCAAGGTGGTTATTGCTCCAGGAAGAATTACACCAGAGGTTGTCTCTTCCGGCTTTTGTACATATGCACACGAACATGCATGTGTGTACAACCCAGGGGTACATACATACATACAAACCTACTTATGATGATTTCTAGTACCTAAGATAGGAGAATTAATTGGCACAGTGCTCATATTCACTCTAGGGATCATCCACCGTGAGTTACTTCAAGGTAAGAGCAGGTATATTCAGATTCTGTAGGATGGTTTTGAAGTTCCGAGAGAACTCCTGTTACGGTCACCTTCTCCCTTTGCTGGCATTTGCATGCCTCACCTGTGGCCTCAGAGCTCTGAGTACTGCCCCGTTCCAGCCTTATCTGGCAGCATAGGGCGAATGCAGCCGTAGTGACAGAATCCTCCATCTTGGTAGCATGAGAAAGGCCCACATCTTGTTTACATCACTTTCTTTCTTTCTTTCTTTCTTTTTTTTTTTTTTTTTGGTTTTTCGAGACAGGGTTTCTCTGTGTAGCCTAGCTGTCCTGGAACTCACTCTGTAGACCAGGCTGGCCTTGAACTCAGAAATCCACCTGCCTCTGCCTCCCAAGTGCTGGGATTAAAGGCGTGCGCCATCACCGCCCGGCCGTCACTTTCTAATGTAGGTCAGCTGGTTCTCCGGACAGAGCTCCGAATCCAAGGCCTTCCATGCTCTTCTTGCCGTCTCAGGGCCTTGACCGGGTTTCTATTACCTGCCAAATAAAGACCTAAAAGGCGGGAAATGGAGTCCCAGACACATAAACATCAGCAGGACAGATGTCATTAAAGATGAAGAAGCACTCACACACATCAAGGCACACACAAAGAGACAGGCGTCTATTTTCCCACTAGACAGTTGCGGGGTGTGGTGGCTATTCCTGGTTGTCAGCTTGACTACGTCTGAAATGAACTACAATCCAAAACTAGAAGGCTCACCTGTGGCCCTAATCTGGAGGCTGAGAGATACAAGTTTCCGACCTGAATCTTGGCATGGAGACCTTGAGGAATAGTGGCTATGAATCCCAGAGGATTAACATAGAAAGCTCTATGAGTTCAAGGTCATCTGGGGTTAAAGATGTGGTGGCACACACCTTAAACCTGGGCTACACTTTTTGCTGGAGACCTATATAAGGACATTAGAAGAAGGAAGGCTCGCTCTGCTTCGCCTGCTTGCCTTGTGGGACTGAGCAATTGCTGGATCCTTGGACTTCCATTCACAGCTGCTGCCGACCATTGTTGGGAGTTGATTGTTGAGAGTTGGACTACAAACTGTAAGTCATCAATAAATTCCTTTACTACATAGAGACTACCATAAGTTCTGTGACTCTAGAGAACCCTGACTAAGACAGGGGGTTTAAGCGCCTTTTGTACTCCAAGATAGGTTTCCTTCCCCCAGCTTTGGGTTAATCCACTTAAACAGAGAAAGGGGAGCTCATAGGCACACAGCTTCAGATAAGCATGTTCAAGGCCAGCTTGGAACACAGCTGACCAGCTAGTTCTGGTTAGCCAGGAGCAGGGTGCTACTGGCAGGAGAAAATGTCTACCAGACCTTTGTCCCAGGTCAGGAGTGTGAGGAAGAAGCTTATCTTCTGTGGCCCCTCTGTCTGTCTGTCTGTCTGTCTGTCTGTCTGTCTGTCTGCTCGTCCAGCTCCTAGTCTCTCACTCCCATCGTCTGGTCCCACCATCTTGAAGTCCTTTCCAGAGCACAATGGGTGAATGTGTCCTGGGAGCGCAGGATGTCTTAGGAGCTAACTCTTCCAGCCACTGGCCTAAAAATAAAGGAAACCTAACCTGAGTGCAAAGGATCATGGTATAAAGGGTTAAGGCATGTCCAGAGAGCACACTGCATTCTCAACAACGGTGCTCATGTAACGGACCTATGAAGAGGCGGCATCCGGGTTGGCTGGATGCCTGAAGGGCCCGGAGACCCGGTTGTGAGCTCTTGCTCTGACTTTCTTTGTGTTCACCTTGGCTAACCCAGCACATCTTGCTGTGCACTGGTGTGTGACTAATGGCTCTTGTCTTGGGCAAGATGGAACCGAATTTCACAACGAGACCGTTGTATCCAGTCTTCACTCTGCCAGACTGTGGCTTTCCCTGAACATTCTGATATTATTCTTCCCTAGGTCACCAGGGACCTCGTAATTACCAAAACCCAACAGATGCCTTTTGGTCGTTCTTTTCCTGTACCCTTTCTTTCTTCTTAATTACGGGACACCTGGGAGCAGATCTTATTTATTTAACATGAAGATATTATAATTCAAGTACGTATTGCACATTGAGCATGTTCCTCCCCACGCTCCATCCTCTCTTTGTAACCTGCCCCTTCCTGTTGGTCCTTTGTTCCTCTACTGAAGTGGTTTTCAATGCTGTGACCCTTTAATACAGTTCCTCCTGCTGTTGTGACCCCCCAACCATGAAATTACTTTTGTTGCTACCTCGGAACTGTAGTGTTTCCACTGTTATGACTCATAATGTAAATATCTGTGCTCTCCAATAGTCTTAGAGGACACCACTGAAAGGGTTATTCGACCCCCAATGGGGTGGTAACCCTCAGGTTGAAAACCACTACTCAACCAGGTGAGTTCTAACCTGTGGCCTGTGGGCTCTGTAGAACTCAGAATACCTATAGTTGGAACTTGACTGCACTGTTCTTAAGCATGATTCATGTAGGTGGCCACACCTTTGTAAAATGTCAAAAGGTTAGACATGCCTACTCCAGAAGTTTGACTTCTGCTTCCAAATTCTATATACATACATGATTTTATGTATTTATGTAAAATCAAGGTATTTCACATAAGAGAAAACATGATATTTGCTCTTTTGGAGAATGGATTAATTTACTTTTCCCATGTGGAATGGATTCCTTTGCACAGTGACTCTGTGGCTCACCTGTGGCTCCCATGGGCAGCTCTTCACCTCATCCTGACAGAAAGGGTGCTACTACTGACCACCATTCTCTGCCAGTTTTGTGGCTTCCGTGGTTTGGTGACTCCTGACCTTGGTTTTGGTTTAGGCCTCATCCTCTGAACGTGGATGACTTACGCTCAACAGTGTATGAGCCATTTCCTTAGGAACCACACAGATGCTAGAACTACACATGCACTAAACATATCTAAGCCGGTTGTTGAGAGCTGAGCTCAAGTCTTCCACCCAAGACCCTGTTTCTCAATAGCACCTCCTCCATAGCCACCTCCAACTTGTGGACTCTGAGAGCAACCCAAGTTCATCATCCTCTCTTGAATCCTTCTTGCTCAACTAAGGTGGGATGATATCTCCTGACAAGAGGGAAATTGAGAATGCACTCAGCATCTTCCCATTTACAGTATCTCCTGCCTTCAGACAGCTGGTCTACCTAGCCTCTACAATAGTCTAATGTACATGCCTCAAGTTCCACGACTGGCTTTAGGAAATCAATGAGTATGGTAGATAGGACATAGGTTCCATCCAGTGCTCCAGAGATGACTTTACAATTACTAGTGCTTGCTGCTCTTACAGAGGCTCAGAGTTCATTTCTCTCACACACACCAGGCAGGTCACAATTGTCTCTAACCAGGGGATCCCATGCCCTCTTCTGACCTATGCAAGGACCCCACAAAGAGCATACACATAAATAAAAATAAATTGAAAAAGGAAGGAAGAGAGGAAGGAAAGAAGGGAGGAAGGAAAAGATTTAAAAAGCTTGGTGCCAGTAGCTGTGATTCCCATAATACCTTTACGGTACCTTGTTCAACTTCTCCAAACCTTGGAATCTCCCTAGGGGGAGTGAGGAAAATAAATAAAAGAATCTTTCTTTGTAGGATTGCTGTGATCATTAAATAAGATGGACAGCTGTCATTCAGTATCTGTGGGAGGTTGGTTCTAGGACCCCCTATAAATGTCCAAATCCTTCATATAAGGTGGCGTAGTAGTTACACATATCCTCCTGTATGCTTTAAACCATCTCTAGATTACATATAATACCCAATAACATGAAAATTCTATGCAAATGCTAATAATACATTACTAATACTCAGAGGCTAACCACCAGAAAGGGTCTGCACATGTTCAGAACACACACAGGTTTCTGTGAGACTATTTCTGGTCTGTAGTTGGCTGAATCTCTTGGACATGGAATCTCTGGGTGGTGAGGGTCAGACACAGGACCTCACTGAGGCTTGGCCTAAGTGCTGGCAGTGTGAACTATCATTCATTTCCGAGGAAGCTGAGGTGACTTACAGGCATCTACATAGTAGCTTAGAACTAATGGAACTAACCTATCGTAGGTGAGCTACTGAGATGAGTTTCTTTCTCACAAGAGTGGAACACGGTAACCCTTAGCTTGATCAGCAATATAAGGTTTTACTGGCATCAGGTAGCCTGAGCCTTTTTGTTGTGGCAATGATACGTAGAGATTCTTGGGTAGGCAGAAGACAAGAAGCATCTGTTGTATTAGACACTTGTCAGGGCTGGTGTTTTACTCAGATTTTTTAATTCACTGTAACTAAGGATTTTAGACTTTCTAGCAGGCAAAAATTGAATAATTTAAAGAAACCTTACAAATCTTCCTTACAAAAACATGGTGGCACCGGGAGAAATGAAGATTCACGATGCACGCTCTGATAAACACAGAAGCTATCTTGAATACAAAAGATGCATTCACACCACCAAGTGGTGGTGGCGCACACCTTTAATCCCAGCACTTGGGAGGCAGAGGCAGGCGGATTTCTGAGTTCGAGGCCAGCCTGGTCTACAGCGTGAGTTCCAGGAAAACAGGGCTACACAGAGAAACCCTGTCTCGAAAAAACAAAACAAAACAAAACAAAACAAAAAAACCAAAAAAACAAAAAAACAAAACAAAACAAAAAAATGCATTCACTATACCTAACCTAGGCAGCATCCAGCACGCACAGGACACTTCTGTCAACCAAACTTGGGCAGCAGCGTCACCTAACGCAAGGCTTTCTTTACACCCAGCTGCTAAATGTCGTGTGCAGTTGCTTGGCTGCTGTGCTCAGGCTCAGAAAGAGAATAGTTGTGTGAGTGCTCAGGATTAATGTGTGATTGATGTACCTTAAACTATACCTTAGGTAAGTCTAAGACTCCATGATCAAAACTGGGAACAGAACCAACTTCTGGGAGCAGCAGAGCAGACCCGAAAGTTCAGTGGGACATCCATGAAGTGAGGAAATAAATCCCGAGAGTCTTTCTGGGGAAAATGCTGGCCTGGTAGACAGACTGGAGTCAGGACAGAAAATGGCATCTGAACTGGGAGTAGGCAAATAGTATATTTGGATATAGAGGGCTCAGGAGCCAGAGGAGAAATGCGAATAAAAACCCTGGGATGTGATTATAGCTATGAAGCTGGGACCATGATTGACAAGGAGATCCTCTGTCTGTGTGGGCTTAGCAAGTGTAGGGGAAAAAAATAACTCCACATCTAATGCCTTTTCTTGAAATGAGCTGATCGGGCTGAAATTACAGCCTTCAGTCATCCATGGAATTGTGGTTAGTTCCTCTGAATCAATCCCCTTCTTGGGGATAGGTATCATCTTTTACTTCTGATTTCATGTAACATAGGTCAGGAACAAAATAGGGATATTTTCATATACATCAACTACCACTTGTTTTTAACGTTATTTAACCCTATATGAGGGGAGTGAAAACGTATTTTATATAAATACTACTGCACAATTTTAACTTATTCATGTTTTTTTTTAAATTTTAATTTAATTTATTCACTTTACTTCCTGATTGCTGCCCCTACTCCTGGTCACCCCCCAACCCCCATCCTCCACTCCAGGATTTTGATAGTTACAAAGATGTTAGGTCAGATGCAGGGATAGCTCACAGTGACTAAAATCAAGATAATTTGGTTCTGGCCTGCAAATAGGAACTCTCCATAATTTTGAAGTTTGGTCACTTGTCTTTTTTTTTTTTTTTTTTTAAAGATTTATTTATTATTTATTTATTGTAAGTACACTGCAGCTGTCTTCAGACGCACCAGAAGAGGGCGTCAGATCTCATTACAGGTGCTTGTGAGCCACCATGTGGTTGCTGGGATTTGAACTCAGGACCTTCAGAAGAGAATCGGTGCTCTTACCCGCTGAGCCATCTCACCAGCCCCCTTATTCATGTTTTATAAATTAGGATAGACAAAAAAAAAAAAAAAAGGGTCAAATTTTGGAAAGCAGAGCTAATCTATTGAAGAATGCTCATTGGAGTCAGGCCTTAAGGCAGCAGATATAATTATGTTTAATACAAAATAAAAACATTTGGCATTACCAAGTACGCTCCACGAGCCAGGCATTAAATGTTTTTCATGGTCCCGCTCTTAACGAGCCTCACGACTACTCTGTAGGATAGCCAGTTCAACCTATTTCACAGGTGGGAAAACTGACACCCAGAGTCGCTGAGTAAAGTGCTTCATTCGAATCACTGGAGCAGGGACTCAGCCCCAGACCTCCGGCTGCTGGGTCAGAGCTGTGTCTTTGCTTTGTTGCTATGGGGTGAGGGTAAGCACACACCTCCCCCCCCCCCACCTGGAGGAGTAAGGATCGAATTCCAGGGTTCTGCCTGCTGTACACTTTCAGAGTTTGCTCTGCTGACTGGCCCCATTATCTGCAGAGAGGTGCAGCTCTTCCACAGTTACAGAAAGTCGTTCACCTGTGTGAGTACACGCCGTACAGGAAGTGAGTGGCTCGGAAGACGAATACGGCAAAGGCGCCAGAAGCAGGTAGAAGAATCACTGGTCCCAGACAGAGCCCCAGGGCATGGACTTTGACACCGTAGAACAACCCCAGAACTGGACTTGTTGGTAGAGAATGGGGAACAGAAAAGTTGAACGGAGGGCTTGTCTGTGACACAGTGAAGGTCACCGGAGGGGTAAGCCACGCTCACTGCGAGGACAGGCAAGTTTGGGCATGATCCTTAAGGGGAATGATACTCAGAACACTGGCTGTTTGGTGTGGCAGCTGTGTGTGAGGAGCTGGTGGATGAGTGAGTGGGGGCTGGAGGAGGGGCGGAGGGACTTCCCACTGCACCAGGCACTGGTGGCAGCCTCTGACTATGACTCCACGCTGTGGAAGCTTGAGGGCTCCTCTGATATGTGAGAGGTTTTCATCTGTCTTTAGGTTAATTTTTTTTTTTTTTTTTTTTGCTATTGTCCTTTGCTCGCAGAATAAATAACAAGCCTTCATTGAACTTAGGTCTTTACAGGTGAGGACAGATGTTGACCACTCTCCACCTCTGGGCCCCTCTTTTCATCCGCTCTACCTGTGAAACTTCCGTTTTGTAATACTCCTGTTCTGAAGGCTCTCCCGTTGCCAGGTAAGTGAGAACCCAATCTCCTGCCTTCTTCACTAGCGTTGGGGAAGCCTATCCAAATAACACTAAGACATTATTCATGCTCAGGAGCCCAAACCGGAAAAGGTCTACACGTGTCCAGCACACGCACATAGACTTTTGTCAGACTGTCTGGCTGAATCTCTGGACCTGGAATCTGTGGAGATGCTGAGTCAGACGCATGACGTGGTTGGACCTTAGCATAAGTGCTAGACAGTGTGAATGTTACCCTCCGTAGAAACTAAGGTGACTTACAGATTGAGCAGCTATGCAGTGGCTCAGAGCTAAAGGGACACGGCGCACAGCAGGTTCTCAGTGCATTCTCCGACAGGTAAGTGAATGGATGACATCTTTATTCTCCGACAGGTAAGTGAATGAATGACATCTTTAACGCTGTGATGTTGGTGCTTTACATAAGAACCTGCGCTGTCTCCCGGGGATGGGGCCTCAAGCAACTCTATTGGGTATGATAGTAGGAGAAGCTCTGGGAGGGCTTATGTCTCAACAGCATCAGAAAAGGCAAGAACAGAACCACGTGCCTGCACTGGGACAACTGCCCTGGCTGATCTGCAGAGCTGGTGAAATCCCATCTAGATGGCAGGAACTGTGGGACGGTAGAACAGGCCATAGACAAAAAGGTAAGCTTTCCTTACCAAGGTCCTTCTGAAGGGATGCTGAACTCGGCACAGTCTTCTATGAGGATGGAAAATCGTTTTGGCGGTAAAGCTGTAAGCGTGGCAGCTGTGTGCCACATCCCTTCAGCTGAGAGAATGACCTGGTTCTGTCTCCTGTATGTCTAGAGGGTGATAGTCTCTACCCACTCTCGCTTTCGTTGTGTTGGGCCAACTGGCTTTCATATAATCTATTGTAATGGTTCTGTGTTTTCAGGCCCCTGGTCTCAACTCTACTCAAGACCTCTTATATGGCTGTCCTGGAACTCGCTCTGTAGACCAGGCGGGCCTCGAACAAGAAATCCGCCTGCCTCTGCCTCCCAAGGGCTGGGATGAAAGGCGTGCGCCACCTCTACCTGGCTAGAGTGGAATTACACAGTTTTAAGGAGGTGTGGTGGCTTGAATACGATTGGCCCAGGGAGTGGCACTATTAGGAGGTGTGGCCTTGTTGGAGAAGTGTGTCACTGGGTAGGATGGGCTTTGAGACAGGCAGTCTTCACCTAACAGCCTTCAGATGAAGATGTAGAACTCTCAGCTCTTCCTGCTCCATGCCTGCCTGAATGCTGCCCTGCTCCCTCCTTGATGATAATAAACTGAATTTCTTAACCCGTAAGCCAGCCCCAATTAAATGTTTGTTTTTATAAGAGTTGCTGTGGTCATGGTGTCTCTTTATAGCATTGAGAACTCTAACTAAAACAGGAGGTTAGTCCTTAATAGTGTGAACTGGACTTACACGGTTTTAGGGAAGTTAGTCCCTCAGAATCTGAATTGGATCGGTGACAGGAAGATCTAGAGGAAAAAGGTTGATTGACAGATCACCGTGATGGTTGGTCTTCTATCCAACCTGCCAGAGCCAGTTGCCTTTGTCACCGTTTTGACTTCTTCCTGGCACCGTTTGCTTTGCTGAGCACTTCAGGCATACTATGTCTTAGCATCGGATGCCTCATGGCTCCAATTGAACATGGGGACAGCCAGTTCTTACGCCAATAACTTGACTTCCCTCGTGAATCCAGCTCCAGCCTCAGGCTCCGGTCTGCAGCCCCTCGATGACTCTTCTGAGGGCACCGCTCCCCCCCACCCCCCCCAAGAACTTTCAGTCATCACCATAACTTCCTAGGTGACAGCTAAACACCTAGTCAGATCTTAGCAGCTGACTTCTGCCTGGCAGACTGGGACTCCTCTGTCCTGCTTGTGTGGCTGTCTGAACAAAGTAGAGTGAGTGTGGAGACCATGGGAGTGACTGCCGCAGAGACAGTTCCCTTGGGGTGGCTAATCTTGGTTGTCAGTCTGATGGCATCTGGAATCTATTAAAACGAAAGCAGTGGGCACACCGGAGAGAGGTTTCCTTGATTGTATTATTTGAGGTGGGAAGGCCCGTTCAAAATCCAGACCATACCTTCTGATGGCAACCCATACACAAAACATGTGGAAGAAGGAAGTTTTGGTTTTTTGTCTGCTTGCCTTCACTCTCCCTGGAATCCTGCTGCGAGACACTTTCCACTGCTAGCATTGGAGCCTACTGTTTTTGGATTTCAACATAGACTAAAGACCAGCAGCTCCTTAGAAATCCTCCAGGACTAGAGGACTCTAGGTGCCACGTTGGGACTGCTGAAGCATCCACTTTCACGGACTGAACAGCTCCTGGATTCTTGGTCATTCTGTTGTGAGATAGCCATTATTGGACTACCTACCTGTATGCACGTCACAGCCTGTAAGCCACAGTAATACATCTCTCAATCTTTCAATCTCTCTCTGTCTCTCTTTGCTTCTCTCTGTCTCTGTATCAGGCAAGATACAGGTCTCGTGCCTTGGAAACACAACTCCACAGGAAATATGGTCCTACAATTTCCAGCAGAACTTCCAGCTACACAGCACGTACCTACAGCTTTTAGAATTTACAGCGAATGAGGGCCAGGGGGACTCCCAGGCTGATATCCAACCCAGGGCCATCTTCTGAGAAAAGGTTCCCTGCTGTCCAGCAGGTTCAGGGGCAGCTTTTCTGAAAAAAGACCCACGGTGTATGGCCAGCAGGATACCTTTGGCTTTCTCCATTTTGGCAAAGTTTCTGTGTGAAGGGGACCTAGAGGGATGGAGAAGCTTGGTTTCAGCAGTGTGGCGCCCTGCTTGTGTTAATAACCAAGTTTTCACTGGGATGGCTAGAAATGGACATCCCTTTTATGTTGTCTTAGATAATAGTTTCCTTATCTACTGAAAATGGAAGCAAAACAAAGCCAGCACTTTTTCACATGCACAGGCAATCATCAATTTGTCCACAGTTCAGTAGGAGGGCAGAGGGAGCCCAGCCGCACCATGGAATGAGCCACTCGGGGCATGGTGACATCTTCTTAGTTGAAGTCAAAATTCCCAGCAGAATTTTACAAAAATGCCCTTTATCATCAGCACATAAGGGTGGAAGATTCAATTATGGCACAGTTCTCCACTCTGAGAATTTCACGGGCTATCTTAGGACACTTGGGTTACTGACAGTTGAGAAATGGACAGACATCATTAGAACAGCAGGGAACATGTGCTCTTGAGCAGCCAAACCGTAAAGACATTCTTTAACACCCACAGACATCACTTTCAACATATTAATGCTGCAAAGTGAAAGTGAACCGGCCCATCGTTCTCAGTGGCTTTTGCCCATTCACAGTCCAACTTAAAGTAAAGCTTTAAGTTATACAATAAGTTACAGTTATTTTCTTTCCACCCTTGAATAACAGACATTCCTGCTTTGTGGAAAGCAGAGCAAGCTTGCTAGAATGCAGGTGTCTTAAGGGCAAAACTTAATGTGTGCTGCTTATGGACAGGTGAGCCTCCAGCTCTAGGGAAAAATTGATGTTTTATAAGTTATGCACACACACACTTTTAATTACAAATTTATTAAGATTTTTCCATATTTTTGATCATGTTTTCACTACTCCAATGTCTCCCAAGTCTTCCCCATTTTATTCCTCTCTTTTCCCTCCCCCCTTTTCTACAAAAACCCATGAAAAAAACAAAACTGAAAATCAAAGAACAAAACAAGATGAAACAAAATAAAAATCCAACAAACAAACAAAAAAATCAGTAAGACAAAAAAAAAGTCAAAATTAAATAAAAAGTCTTCAAAAATGTAGTGGATTTCATTCGAGTTGGCCAATTGTTACTTGGGCATGGGGCACCTGCCCAAGAGTATGGTTGATATACCCACTGACTCTATTGGAACAAACTGATTTTCACTTTTCCAATGGGTATCAACCACCAATAGCTTATTGGTTAGGAGTAGGATCCTGTTTTCCCTTCCCCCCTCTTAGGGCTGATACCCATCTAGTTTGAAACTGTGTAGGTCTGGTTGCATGCTGACATGGTATCTTAGAGTTCATATGTGCATCAACTGTACATCAGTGAGTCGTATCTGGGGGATAATCTTTCCTTAGAGTCATCTATCACCTCTAGCTCTTACATTCTTCCTACCTCCTCTTCCATGTGGATCCCTGTGCCCTGAGGGGAGGGGTTGATGAAGACATCACATTTAGGACTGAGTGCCCCAAAGCCTCACTCTCTGAACGTTGTCCACTTGTGGACTCTGTGTTCATCCCCTCCATTGCAAGAAGAGATTTCTCTGATGAGGGATGAACAAGGCACTGATCTATAAATATAATGGTACGCCATTAGAATTCATTTTATTGTTCTATTCCTTTAGTAGAATAATAGCACTACGTTTTTGTGGTGGTTTATATATGCTTGGCTCAGGGAGTGGCACTATTAGGAGGTGTGGCCCTGTTGGAGTGGGTGTGTCATGGTGGGTGTGGGCTTTAGTACCTTTGTCCTAGCTGCCTGGAAGTCAGTAGTCTGCTAGCAGCCTTTAGATGAAGATGTAGAACTCTTAGCTCCAGCTGTACCATTCCTGCCTGGATGCTGCCATTGATAGCATCAGGGCCTCTGAAGCCTGTAACATTACATAAGTGGGCCTCATAGGCCTGTTGCCAGAGCAACAGCTGTCATATTCCCAGAATCCACTGGGTTCACCTCCCACCTTTACCTGCGGCCACTATGTCACTACATGCACACATATATATGGAACTGTTTGGGCCTAGTGTGTGGTGTGTTCTGACGCGAGCTGCTGTTCTAACACATCAGCTACGTTCCTGCCTTGATGATAATGGACTGAATCTCTGGACCTGTAAGCCAGCCCCACTTAAATGTTGTCCTTATAAGAGTTGTCTTGGTCATGGTGTCTGTTCACAGCAATAAAACCCTAAGAAAGTTTTCCTCTAGACCAATGTACTATCTAGTCTCAGGCTCTTTTGTGCATTTTAACAGAGCCAGGGTTCCATCTCATGGAGTGGGGCTTAAATCCAATCAAAAAGTTCTTGGTTCCTACCATAGTCTTTGTGCCATTTGTATCAATCCACCTTGTAGGCTGCTGTAGGTCACAGGGTGTGTGGTTGGGTGGTATTGATGATGTAGTTTCTCCTCCAGTAGCATGCACAGTACCTTCCAGGACCATGAATGTTAGTCAGTAGAGGCGAAGCTTCTAGTCAGACACCAGTGTTCCTGTCAGAAGTAAGGCCTTGATATCATCGTTATGGAGAATAACCAATACCTTAGCCTGTGATGTTTGATGTTTCCATGGGACCCCTTTGGTCCATGACTCAACAAGGTGTAACATTTGTGGCACTGAGGCTTTTACTTGGTTGACATGTGGTGTCTAATTGGGGCTTTGTTTAGCTCTACTTAAAGTCTTTTCATATATGTATATGTTTTAGGAAGCTTCTACAGTAACAGTCTTCCATATGATCACTGAAAAAGACCTTTAGTGTTAGGCGTCTCTTCTTATATCTCCACCTTTATCATTATCTCCCAATACTCTCCCCATTCATCCTTCTATTCCACTTTCCCCATTCACTCCATCACATTCTATTCTATTTTTAATTCCTTGAAAGATCCTTTTACTTGATCCTGACCCTTCCTAAGCGCCTAACCTCTGCGGTTATTCAGGTCGAAAGACACATATCGAAAACTTAAAAAGCTGACATCTGCATTTAAGAGAAAATACAGCACTTGTCTGTTGAGGTCTGGGCTACCTCACTCAGGATGATTTTTTTTTTCTTCCCTAGTTCCATCCGTTTACCTGCAGATTTCATTTTTCTTAACTGCTGAATAATATTCCATTGTGCAAATGTAGCACGTTTTCATTATGCATGCACCACTGATGGCTTATCTAAGCTGTTTCCCATCAGGCTTTTCTGAATAGAGCAGCAATGAACACAAAGGAGCGAGCAGTGGGGTGTAGAGTTCTTTGATATGTATCCCTGAGTGGTATAGCTGGATCTTGAAGAAGATTGATTTTTTTTCCAGCTTTCTGAGGAAACTCCACACTGATGTCCACAGTGGCTGTACAGATTTGTATGTTCACCAGCAAAGGGAAAATGTTCTCCTTACCACACACCCTCGTTGACGCGTTGTGCAGTTTGCTTTAGTGAGCGTTGCCACTCTGACTGGGGCAAAATGAAATCTCAAAGTAGTTCTAATTTGCATCTCCCTGATGGCTAAGCATGGTGACTATTTTAAAAATGTTTCTCAGGCATTGTGTTTCATCTTTTGGAGGTCTCTCTACTTCATTCTGTGCCCCATTTTAAAGTTGTTGTTGTTTTTTTTTTTTTAATAAGGAGATTTTTTTTTTAAGATTTATTTATTATATTTAAGTACACTGTAGCTGTCTTCAGACACACCAGAAGAGGGCGTCAGATCTCGTTACAGATGGTTGTGAGCCACCATGTGGTTGCTGGGATTTGAACTCAGGTCCTCTGGAAGAGCAGCCAGTGCTCTTACCCGCTGAGCCATCTCTCCAGCCCCCTCCTTTTTTTTTATGTTCAGCTTTTTAGTTCTTTGTAGGAATTAACCTCCAATCAGATGTACAATGGGTAGCGGTTTTTCCCCATCTGTAGGCTGCTGTTCCTGAATGGTGATGTTCTGTGTCATGCTGAAGGTTTTCTGCTTCATGAGGTCCCATTTGTCAACTGTAGGTCATATCTGTGCTCAGAAAGGCCTTTCCTGTGTTAGTGGGTTCAGACTTATCCCTTCTCTTTTCCTCTACCAGATTCAGAGTGTCTAGTCTTATGTTGAGGCCCTCGATTCACCTGCAGTTGAATTTTGTGTGGGGTAATAGAGATGGATCTATTTTCATTTTTCCACATGCAGCCACCCAGTTTCTACAACGATGCCTAGTATCACGGGTTGAAGATGGTGTTTTTTTCCCCAGTGTGTATTTCTGGCTTCTTAGCCAAAAATTGTGTCCATACGTATGTGGAATTATGTATGGGTCTTCGATTTGATTCCACTAATCAATGGATCTTGTAAATACTAATGCTTTGCTAATGCTGTGCTGTTTTTATTTTTATTTTTATTATTATTATTATTATTATTATTATTATTATTATTATTACTACTACTACTATAGCTCTGTAGTACAGCCTGGAGTCATGAATGGTAATACCTCCAACAGTTCTATTATTATACAGGACTGCTTTTAGCTATCCTAGGTTTTTGGTATTTTTTGCAAAATTAAATGTTGTTTTTTTTAAATTTCCATGAAGAATGTTGATGGGTACTATATTGACTCTGCAGATTGTTTTTGGTTAGGATGGCTATTTTTACAATATTGATCATACTGATCCATTCGCATGGGAGATGCTAATGTCTTCTAGTGTCTTCCTTGGTCTACTTCTTTAATGTCTTAAAGGTTTGAATATATAGGTCCAGTTGCTTGGTTAGAGTTATCCAAATATACATACATATATATTGGGAATATGAATATATATATACATATATATATGTACATATATATGCCATTGCCAAAGGTACTATGTCTCTGATTTCTTTTTCAACCTGTTTGTCATTTGTGTGTAGGAAGGCTACTACATTTTGTGCATTAATTTTGTATCCCGCTACTTTGATGGAAGTGCTTATCAGCTGTAGATGTCTCCCAGTAGACTCTTTAGGGTCTTTTATACATGAAATTATATCATCTACACATAAGGATACTTTGACATCTTCTTTCTCTATTTGGTCTCCTTCAGCTGTCTTGCTGTTCAAGCAAAGCCTTAGATCTCCATTGGATAGGTTTTTGTCTTGTTCCTGCTTTCTCTGCATTGTCAGAGGCTGTTACTACCAATGATCCATTGAAATTCAGATCCTGGAGGTATTGCCCCTGTGTTTAGTTCTAGAGGGTGTTGGAGCTATGAGGCACATGACCAGCTCTGTCTCTACTGCCAGCTTTCAAAATGAGGGAGAAACACGAGTGTGGGCACACCAGGGGACCATGAAAGAAATCTCACGATGGCAGGATCGGGTCTGGCCAGTTTCTTCAGTTTCTTTAGGACAGGTTTAGATAAAGCCTCCTTTGAAATGACGGAAACCTTTCCCAGCCTGGGTGGAGCTGCTGCCTAAGCATCCCACGTCTCCTTTCTGTGGTGACTTACTCACTTCGTTGGGCAAAGCTGGCACGTTCGGTCAGTGGATAGTTTTGTGCATCCTTGTGCCATCTGTGAATGCTGAGTCCTTCAGAGACTCAGTGATGGCACCCCAACCACACATCCTCCTTCTGAGTGGGCTAGGGAACAGACCTGCATGGGCATCACCCCATTTTTACACTGTCTAAAGCCTCTGGTCACACTTAGCGTGAGTGCGGCTGTTCCTCTTATTACTATTTCCTATTATCTCTACCTTGGAAATAAAACACCAAGGTTTTTGTCTGAGGCGCTGAGAGCAGCAGCTGAAGGAAAGAACCGTACAATTTGTAAGGGAAATAGAAAGCCTTTGCTTCTAGATTGCGTAGCTACCCCACTAGTTCAGTGACGGCCAGGATGCTGTTCAGAAACGAGCTTTGTGCAAGTAACCATTTTCTTTTGTGCAAGTAACCATTTTCTTACAGCCAGCCCACTGCCTCAGAGTTACTGTTGCCACGATACCTATTATCTATCAATGATGACTGACATCAAAGTGTTGCCAGGAGCGTTCTGTGAGAGAGCTGATAGGGCATTAGCCTTATTCTGAACGCTAAGGCAACTTTTATTTGCAAATAGACGCCATTACTTACTTACGGTGCAGGATGGGGGCAATCGGGAACAGGAACGTCTAAAGAATCACTTCAGCGATGTCAATGTCGATGTCGTATCTCATGGTCCAGCTGCCTGTGTTGCTACTGCCCCACCCCCATCCACAGTCCCTGCTCCATCCTGTACCCAGAAGCACCTTTTCCCAGTGCAGAGAGGACCTACTCTCTTTTCACTTCCTACCTGATTTCCTTAAGGCTTTCTGTTGCCAGGGAACTAGTTTTTTCCTCAACCCCATCAAGGTTTAGTATGTCTTGGCTCCTATTGTCCCTGTACCCTCATCACTCACCGTTTACCCAGAGCTTCCACCCAGAACCTTACTGGACACTGGAAGTTCATATTCGCTTTTGTCTCAGTTTCCTTTCTGTTTCTGTTACTAAAACACTGTGACTGAAAGCAAGTTAGAGGACAAAAAGATTTATGGGGTAGCCCTTCCAAGTCACACTCCATCTTTGAGGGAAGTCAAGGCAGGAACCCCTGCAGAAACTTGAAGTAGAAACCACGGAGGCTCACTCTCTGGCCTTCAGGGTCACCTGACTAGGACTGTCAAGACCTTCAAGAGTGAGAGGGCCCCTCCTCCACCAATTAACAATCAAGACAGTCCAGGCACCCTTCCAGCTCAGATCAGGCTTCTCGCCTCAGTGTTATACAACGTGAGTGTGTGGCTTCTTCAGCAACAGGACCTTACTCATGAGTGGACATCTAAGGACATTGGCAATAACCTTCACTCTTTGGGGCCTTCTGGGGCCTTGTTAACCGACAGATCATAGGTAAGTATCCTATACTTGGTGCTGGGATTTTCATTTAATAACATTTGGCTTTTGGGAGGAACATTATCCACTCACACAGTGTCTCCACTCAGACTTAACAATCATTTTCTTTAATAGATCTACAAAATAGTAGGGTTCCACAGGGCCTTTCCATATTTTCTTAGTTAGCCATTCTTGTCACCCTCTCCCCTCTCCATATCCCCCAACCCCACTTAATTCCTCTGATGGCTAAGGATGTTGAACATTAGGGGGGAAAAAATATTTCTCTATCATTTGTATTTCTTCTTTTTGAGAATTCTGTTAACTTTCATGTCCCAATTTTTAATTGGATTATTTGTTTTTAATGGAGTTTCAGGTTGGGTTTTTTTTTTAGTTCTTTTTTTTGTTTCAGACACTAATCCCTGTCAGACGTCAGATGTAAAAGTCCCTAGGAAGAAACACTGGGACTCTGCAGGGCTCCTTCCCTTGAATGATGGTGTCCCGTGCTGCACAGAAGCTCCTTAGTCCACGAGGTCCCATTTGGTGATCGTGAATCTTAATGCTTGCACTACCAGGGTTCCTCTCGGGAAGTCTTTTACTGTGCCAATAAGTCCATTCCCAACTTTCTCCCCTTTCAGGCTCAGGATGTCAGGTCTTCTCTTGATCCACTTGGAGTTGAGTCTTTGTTTGTTTCACTGAGGCTATGGTAAGTAAAATCATTTCCCTATTTCCGTTTTCAATATGTTTGTTGTTAGTATGTGGGAAGGGCAAAGATTTCTGTGCGCTAATTTTATATCTTGCTTTTTTGTTTTTAATTTTATCAGCTTTAGGAGATTTCTGGTGGAGTCTTTTATATATATATAATCATATCATCTTCAAATTTGGCCTTCCTTTCCTACCTGTGCGCCGTTTATCTACTTCTCTTGTGTTATTGCTCTTGATAAGATTTTAATCACGCTGGGCAATGGTGGCACACGCCTTTAATCCCAGCACTTAGAAGACGGAGGCAGGCAGATTTTTGAGTTCAAGGCCAGCCTGGTCTACAGAGTGAGTTCCAGGACAGCCAGGGCTACACAGAGAAACCCTGTCTCAAAAAAAAAAGAAGAAAGCAGGATGACCAAGCCATGTGAGACGAGGCTGTAAGCAGCACTCCTCCATGGCCTCTGCATCTCTCCCGCGTACAAGGTTCTGCCCCATTTGAGTTCCTGCCCTGACTTTCTTCAGTGGTAAACAACAATGTGTAAGTGTAAGTTGAATAAACCCTTTCCTCCTCAACTTGCTTTTTGGTCATGGTGTTTTGTTGAAGCAATGAAAATCTTAACTAATACCTCAAAGCTTGCTCCTACAGTGACACATCTCTTCCAACAAGGCCATACCTACTCCAACAAGGTCACACCTTCTAATAGTGCCACTGCCTAAGGGCCATGCATTGAAACACATGGGTCCATGGGGGCCATTCCTATTCAAACCACTGCAGAAGTGTACCCTAAGCCTTCTGATTAGTTCTGGCTTGAAGTCTACTTTGTCTGAAATTAGAATAGCTACGCCTTTGTTAGTTATATTTTCTTGGAAAACCCTTTCCATCCTTTTACCATTGGGTAGTTTTTAATCACTGATAGTGATATATGTTTTTTGGGGGCAGCAAATCCAATCTGCTAATCTGTGTCTTTATTTTGAGACAAGATCTCATACAGCTCTGGCTGGTCTGGAACTCTATGTAGATCAGGCTGGCTTCAGATTCACAGAGACCCACTTGACTCTACCTCTGGAGTTAAAGTTGTTTTCTACCACACATAGCTGAGTCTGTGTCTTCTAAATGCGAATTAAGTCCACAAATGTTAGGAATTACTATTGAAAATGGTTTAATTCCTATAATTTTGTTATTTTGTGTTTTTATATTTCCTTTAATTAACTGTCCTGCACTGATTATCTATTTCTTATAACATTTCAGGTGTGTTTATCTTTTTCCTCAGACTGAAGTATTCCCACCAATATCTTTTATTGAGATGGCTTAGTGGTCATCCATTACTTTAACTTGTTTTTTGTCACAGAAAAAAATTATTTCTCCTTCAGTTTTAATGGTATTATGCCAGGTTGACAACTATGGTCTTTTAGAAGTTAGAAAACATTTTTTTTCCCCATGCCATTCTGGTTTTTAAAGTTTCTGTCAAAAAAATCTTGTTTTATTCTGATGGACCTGCCTTTAGAAGTTACTTGACTTTTCTTTCTAACAGCATTCAATGCCCTTTTTTATTCTATTTTTAATGTTTTAACTGTAATATGTCATGCGGAGTTTCTTTTCTGGCCCTATCTAGGCCTCTGAACCCAGATGGCATTCCTTTCTCTAGGTTTGATACATTTTCTCCTTTGATTGTGTTGAAAATTTTCTTCATACCATCATTGTAGTACTCTTGTTCTCCTATTCCTATAATTTGTAGGTTAGATCTTCATGGTGTCCGAAAGCTCCTCCCCGTTCTTTTCATTTATTTAAAAAATTTCTCATTGAGTTCTACAGAGCAATCCAATTCCTTTACCTTGTCTTGGAGTCCTGACTTTGCTTTCCAAATGATTTATGCTGTTGAGCAGATTTTCCACTGAAGTTCCTATTTGGCTTATTGAGTTTTTAATTTGTAGAACCATTTCACGTTGGCTTTTCTTCAACAATTCTATCTCTTTACTGAATTCAACTTTCATAGCTTGGATTGATGTCCTTATCTAATTCAGCTCTCTCTCTCTCTTTTTTTTAATTTCTTCGAGTTGTTTGAACATAGTTATCAAAGTGGAAATTTCTGATTCTCTCTCTCTCTCTCTCTCTCTCTCTCTCTCTCTCTCTCTCTCTCTCTCTCTC
>JADRCD010217380.1:28902-42064 GCA_019843815.1 Montemys delectorum
GCTGGCTGTCCTAGAGCTTAGTCTATAGTCCACACTGGCCTTCAACTCAGAGATCCAACTCTTCCTCCTGAGTGCCTGGATAGCTTGCACAGTTGATAGGGGCTTACATGGATGCAGAGTAGCTGCAGGTGGGAATGAGAGGTGGGTGGAGATGTCAGCCAGTGGTGTTGCTGGCCTGGATGTTGTTTTTCCTCCTCCTTTGCAGATCAGCAGGTTTGCCTTCCTGGTTCAGTTCTAGGCTGTATCCCATGTTGGTTTTTATATCAGTTCTGGTTTCTTGTGGGCTCCATGTTTACTCCCGTGCAGAGCTTCTCTCGTGAAGATACTTGGCTCTGTTCAGTTAGCTAGCCGTAGCCGAGATAAACTGACCAGCTGTGGTGCTTATGGTCCTTCAGAGCCAGCAGCAGAGGTGCCCAAAGCACTATTTAGAGTTTACGCTTACTTTTCAGTTTTGCTGTTGGGCAATGAGGTTGGTAACAACTGCAGTTGGCTAGGCGCCCCTTCCACAGAGTCCCCACCAGTGCGGCTTCTGTAGATGTCGTGGAAGAGTAATGTTAGCCTGCTGTATAGTCAACCATTGGTGTCTTCTGGATGCCGCAGCTGCAATAGCCATTGTGTTGGTTGCAGACACAGTAACAAGTCCTCGAGGGATGGTAGAGGAAGTTCTTGGATTTGATGGCAGCAGGTTTGTGTGGCACTAGTCGTGTGACTTCTAGGGACCAGAGAGGCAGCTGATTGAGTGGTAAATTATTTCTGTCCCCTTTGGATCCCTAATCACAGTCGGTCACTCAGTTTGACAAGGCTTCTAGGCCACTATCTTCTCTCGAAACTGTGCCTTGAACTGGAGCTATGCAGAGGATCTGAAGACCAGCAAGACAGTACAATTGGTGTATCTGTTTAGGGGTTATCAGCCATTGAAGCGTCTCTATGTAGACCCGTGTGCCAGAGGCTGTCCCTGTGGAGACCTCTGACCTGGCCGGTGGGGAGAGTTCAAGTGAAGGGGAAAGGGCTGAAGCAGGGAGGGGAGATGGCCTCCGCTGCCTCCGCTGCTGTAGCTACTGTCCCTCAGTAGCCATGCTCATCCCAACTGGGCTAAGTGGCAGAAGGCTGGCTAGCCAGCGAGGGGAGTGCAAAAGTTTCAGGAGAGCCGTTCTCTTCCTTACAGCTCTTTTGACAGACACTCTCAGACGACAGAGTAATTCTCACACGCCTTTATTCCTTCTGCATAAGATCTTATACACAGTTTTGGGGTGGGTTGGGGGTCTGACAGTAGGTGCTTCCTATTGGCTTGATCTGAGATGTTAGGGATGACTCATCTACCTATGCAAGGGATTGGCCACTGCCCTTATGTGACTGATGGCCACAAATCTCTCCATGGGGGGGAGGCTGCAGGTACATGACAGGGGTCTGGTGCCAGGAGCAGACAAAGCTCCTATGTCCTTTCAGGATCTCCGGGGCTTCTAGCCTTAGCTGGACCTTACCAGGCTTCCGCTCACGGTCCACAGCCTGGCATCTCTGTGTGGTTAGGAGGGCTTTACCTACAGGATGGGTCCTGGAACCAAACAGTTCTTTGCAAGACAAAGTGAGGAGGAGGTCTGGGTGGAGAGGCAGGTTTTGTTAGACAGCAGAGAGATCAGAGGTGAAGGTGGCTAGACTCTCATGTAGACTTTTTTTTTTCTTTTTTAAAGATTTATTTTATTATTATATCTAAGTACACTGTTGCTGTCTTCAGACACACCAGAAGAGGGTGTCTCATTACGGATGGTTGTGAGCGACCAGGCGTTTGCCGGGATTTGAACTCATGACCACTGGAAGTGCAGTCAGTGCTCTTAACCACTGAGCCATCTCTCCAGCCCCCTCATGTAGACTCTCACGTTCCGATTGCTGAGGATATTATGGGACCTCTTCTGTTACTATTGCTTGGGTCATGTGACCCAAGCTCCACGTTACATTTGGACAACTGAAGTTACAAGTTAGTAAGGTCCGTTAAACAGGACCCGGCAGGAGCAGACCAGTAAGTGTATAGAAGTCCAAACAAAGTCACTTTAATGGTCCTTTCCTTTCTCCAAAGGTGAGACTGTAATGGCAGGATCGTAACCTCAGCCAGGACAGAACAGTGCTCTGACTGTTGGAAAGGGCCCCGGGGCCATGAGGGAGGCAGCTTCGGCAACCGTCCTGGCATGGGGCTCTTACACAAAGTCCCTTTGGCCTGCTCAAGAGTTTACACAATTCAAAAGATTTCTGGAACATATACCCCAGAGTGAGTCCAAGCTACTTTGTTGTGTCTGGCAGCCAATGGACTCTGAAAGGCTACGTGCCTTAGGGTACTCGTGCTCCTATGGCAGGTGCTCTGTGTACCGCCGCCTCTCTGCCTGGCAGTTCAGTCCTGCTTGACTCAGTAGTGGCAGAGGGCAGGAACCTTGCCCCATAGTGAGGGGAAGGCTGGCAGGTGGGATTTGGGTTGCCATCCAAGGCAGCTGCTGCTTTCATGCCCAACAGGAAGCACATGCACCCATGGATGCCTCTCTGTGGTATGTGTTGGTAGTCAGTCTGTCTACCACCCTTTTCCCAGGAGATATACTCAGACATTAGTAAACTCATGAGATCAGCAATGCCAGGCTGTTGGGAATCACTGGAGAATCCAATGCCTTAAAAAAAAAAAAGTGAATCTTGTGGATCATGAAAGGTTTCCTTTTTCTCTGTAAAGACCCTGAAATACTATTGTGTGTGTGTGTGTGTGTGTGTGTGTGTGTGTGTGTGTGTGTTCCTTCTTCTGTTTATTTGGATTAGAAGCCAGGGACCTGTTGATTCTAAGCAAGCGCTCCCCAGATGACTTTTAGTATATGAGTGGAATGCTTCTGTGCCTGGCTCATCAGCCACCACACAAGTATAGTCTAACTGCCGGTGGCTCGGGGGGCCGGGGGACTGTCCTTCTGACTCCAACAACCGTGCTGCTTTACAGGGTGCACCCCGGGAGCTGATGGAACAGGTGTCCTCATGGGGAAGAGTTCCAGAAATACAAATGAATAAAGAGAACCCTAGACAACAGAAGTATCTCTTTCCCATTACAACCCATGTTAATTGTAGAAGGCCGGCGCGTCCACAAAGGAGAAGGAGAAAATTAAATTGCTGGACTGAGGTATCCAGTAATGTTCTGCGGTGAGCTGACACTGTCACAGTGGTTGTCACAGGGAACAACTGTTAATAATGTCATTTCATTTCTACTTTCCTCTTACCCTCTGGTCTTCAAGGGAATATGCTTCTCTTTTGCCAGTCTGGTTTTTCACTTTGAAAATGGTGGTGTTGATTTCAAAAAGATAAGACAAATGTTGCTGTGATTTTGGAATTTGTTTATATTTTTATAGAATAAAAAGCATCCTCTGGGTGGGAGAGATGGCTCGGTGGTTAAGAGCACTGTTTGCTCTCCCAGAGATGCTGGGTTCAAATCCCAGCAACCACGTGATGGCTCACAACCATCTATAATGATATCTGATGCCCTCTTCTGGCATGCAAGTGTACATACAGATAGAGCAAACATGCATAAAATCAATAAATCTTAAAAAAAAAATGTGTTGAGATCCCAGGTCAAAGGCTCAGATACATTTTTTTTTTTAAAGCATCTTCAAAATTGTTCCCTACACTATTAAGCTTGAAACCTCTGGGGAGGGGTTTGGGGTGGGGTAGGGCTGGTCAATCTCACCTGTCTGGAGTCAGCACCTCAGGATCATATCTCAGCAGCTGTCCATTTGGGGTGTGTAGAGAGCCACGCCTGAGCTGGCTATCGCCATTTCAAGATGGCGCCGGCATCCGGTGTCTTCTCCCTGTGAACAAGTAGTCTGCGCATGTGCTAAGGGCCAGAGCACGCCAAGTCACAGCCTATCCCAAGGCATCACATGAGGTAATGAGCAAACAGCCAATCAGAAATGAACACGCCGCTCCAGGGTATATATAAGCAGTGCTTTTTCGGGGCTAGGGGTCTTCCTCTTAAAGATGTAATAAATGCTTGCTGCAGAAGGATCCTGGTGTCTGCATGCGTTCTTGCTGGCAAGACGATTGCGCGCGGATCACAGGGGTGGCCCACTATTTTAAAGCGTTTCTCAGCGTGACAGGGTGGCAAGCATTTCAGGCCTGCAGCTCTACCTCTCCCTGATACCATCCCCCACCATTTCTGTTTCCACGTCTATGCGAATGTGGGCACTTCCCACACGTAAAACCACTTTTGAGTAGGATTTAAGATTACATGGCTGCATAATGCTCTGTCTCTTCACTATAGGGTGATTATCACTGTAGATTTCGAGTATCGAAAGTGTCTTAGACATGTTGGCGGCCCACGGGTGAAGTTTCCTCATGCCGGAAGTGCGGTAGGCACTCCTGACTCAGACCAGAGCCCAGGTACACTACAGGGGCCTTGGGCAGAAACTGGTAAAACCACAAGGAAAGAAAGGATTTTGAAGACAAAAGCAATTTTCTTTCTTAATGGAACCATACCTTAAGGAAGCCTATGAGATCACAAAGCAAGAAATAGGGGTGCCTAGTGCACCACATCCTCCTGGTTATGAGACCCAGGGTTTCTGTTCCCTTACTGTTTTGAGGGCTGGACTCCAAGGGAGGCAATAGGAGTGGCTAGCCTTACTGTGCACACTCACGTCTGTGGGAACACACTTGCACACTCCCTGGCTCCATCTTGTCTGTCTTTTCCAGAGCTTTCATGTATAGGTCCATCATCAATGGGATAATCGGACTCTGCCCCCATCAAATTCCTACCCACTCAGGAGAGGGAGAGCTGAAGACCTCCCAGCAGCGTTTGAGAGTGTACTGTTGGGTTTTGATGGATGGGCCCCCGTTAAACACCTGAGCCGCCTTGCTAATAGGAAGCGCAAGGCCAGAGCAGAGCCGTGGGAGGTATAGCTTGGCACTCATCATTGCACTGAAACGCTGTGTCCCTGTCCACCTGCCTCTGGCTTTCCCCACCGAGGGCTGACCATCTCCCTCCTGCAAAGAGTCACTTGCTGCTCCACCCACGACGACATCATGAAACTAACACGTAGCCAGTTCTTCTCATGGGCTTTTTATAGTTTATGCATTTTTCACCATTTTTGTTGTTTTGTTGATTTTTTAAAAGTTTATGTGGTGGGCGTTTTGCTTCCATGTACATGTATGTATCACATTCACGTCCATAGAGTCCAGAAGAGGATATCAGACTCCCTGGAACTGGAGTTGTGGTGGTTGGAGGTGGGTCCTGGGAATAAACCTAGGTCCTCTCCAAGAGCAGTTCATAACCGCTGAGCAATCTCTCCAGCCCCACCTCATATATTTTTGAGTTCAATTATCCTTACCATTAAGAGCCCCTTAAGCATGTGATCTTGAGGTTGGGGAGTGTGCTGTGATTTCAATTTCAATAAACCCACCCCAGGTTTATGCCCTGGAGGCGTACCCCCTCTGTGACGCTGAGTGTTGACATGCCTTTTCCGTGGAGGGATGACTTCCCTAGTGGCTGTTAAGAGGTGGTCAGACTGGGATCTGTCCTCAGTGGCCATTTTGCAAGCGTGGGTTAGCATGAAAAGTGACGTCAGCTCTTCTTGCTCTCTCAACCAGTCTCCTGCCTTTCTTGCCTTCTACCATGGGGTGATACTAGATGCCAGTGCCTTCCTCTTGAGCGTCCGGTATGGTAAGGACTGGATTGCTGTTCTTTTTAAGTTCTAGCATGGCACCTCAGAACAGACTACAGATACTCTTAAATGACATAAGCATCCAGAAAACCATCCAGACACACTGGAGGAGGGTCTCAGATGGTTATAAGCCACCATGTGGTTGCTGGGAATTGAACTCGGGACCTCTGTAAGAACCATCAGTGCTCTTAACCACTGAGCCATCTCTCCAGCCCCAACTTCTTCGTTCTTATTCTGTCCTATTCTCTCTCTACTCCAGAACCACAGGTCCTGGAGACCGTCTGGGAGGCACTAGCAGCCTTTCTGCTTCCTGAAGACGCTTGCCTTCTATCAATTTGCTGGAGCAGTTTCATGTACAGCAGGAAGATGCCCGTATAGGACTAACACTGAAACCTGTCCGTGGGTCACCGCTTTCCCAAAGGGTGACTGACATGGCTGTGAGCACCCCATGGAGCTAGCGGTCCAGTGATGACTCTTGACCCCTGCCAAGGGTAAAAGTTTTCTTAAGTGGTAGATGAAAGTTTGTGCAGGCCTGGCCTGAGGGTCCACTTGACATCATCAGGCCCTGGAAGTAATGCCTGGACAACCCCCATGGTCGCTGCACTACAACCCCCTGAGCTGGATGCCTTCCATGTTGCTCTCCTTTCCTATCTGGGACAACTGCTTTCCGCCAGAGCACATTCGCCATCAGTGCAGGCCTTTCAGTTTCAGTCTCGTCTCTCCAATGGTCCACTCATCACACAGCGGACAGCTGTGTTGGCTTCAGTGGGTAGGTGGTGCTTCCTCTAGCTGAGTGGCCTCAGCCCCTTCTCCGGTAGCCGCTCATTGTCTTGAGTGACTGGCTTATCCTCTCACCCATTCCGCCAGCATTTATTTCCTGCCTGTCTTGGCGTACTGTGGTATCCCAGGCACCATGCTTCAGAAAGTACTGTTCCGCATGGGTGGGAGTTCTTTCTTTTTTTTTTTTTTTTTTTTTGTAGTGGCTCCTTAGAGAGTTCTTGTGGGACGGGAGACAGGAATGCCAGGCTTCACAGGAAGTGGAAGGTGGGAAGTGGGCTCTTTTGTGCTCTCATGACTTGAGCGCTTGCTAAAGACCCTGTAGCCACTGTCCTAGGAGTTACAACTAATGACTCTGGTAGGGACCAGAGCAGCCTAGGACACCCTCCTCAGTCACGTGGAGTATTCCAGGAAGGCTCCCTGGCAGTTTTGGCAGTGTGGCACTCAGAACACGTGGAAGGGATGCACAGAATGGGTTGGGGTGTTTTCTATAGTAGACTCACTTCTACCTCAGCCTCGTGGCATCAGGTAGTGGCAATAGGATTGACACAATAATCCTGGCTTCATGCCTGGGCTACAGACCTCGGGGGCCCCAGATTGGCAGTACAAACTCTGTCTGGGACGCATGACAGGATAAGGCAGTATTACCTTACCAACCCTCTGCCCCCAGCCCTCCACCCACTCCACCTCTCTTCAGGCTTTTAGTTCTGCTAAATTTCTTTTAACATGAAAGCTTTGCCCACTCCAGTTCTCTCCCTCGTCCCCCCACATCCGTTCAGTCTCTTTGACCCTCTGCCAAACCCCCTTCATGTTCAGCCAGCCCCCCTCTTCCTTCCTTGCCGGGTTCAGGCTGTTTGAGCCCTCTGTGTTCAACCCCTAAGGTTACATAAACAGTACTTTGAATTTCACTTCTTTCGTTTGCTTCGGAGCTTTGTTTTCGGGTTCATTGGGGACTTCCTCTCTGAGTAATTACCACCGATCCTCTTTGACTGCTCCCCACCTTCCCCGTTTTGTTTAAAAAAAAAAAAAAAAGGCGTAGATCTTCTGATATTTCTTTCTCTTTCAAAGCTGTTACCTGCCTGCCAGCACATCAATCTTGTTGATTCTGTTTCAAGGCTTTTTCCGGAGGCAGCTTCAGCCGCCAAAGGAGCTGTTTCCGCTCCACCTCCCCTTCGGTTTACAGGGAGGTGAAAAACGACAGAAGAAAGGATTGATCTCTTGGACTCTACCTTGATCCTTCCCAGCGTCCTCTCTGTACATTGGCTGCTTCGGTGGCTCCGTGTCTTGTAAAGCTTTGTTGTGATGAAATCAGAGGAACGCGTGTGAGGTTTCTCTGGTTGCTGACTTTTATATCTCTTTTGGTTCCTCATCCCACTCTACTAACAAAGTTTCCTTCTATTGTGTGGTGCTCCTCCAGCTGGGACCAGAGGTCTTGGCAAATGGAAATCTGTCTTTTGGCTATCACACTTGGGCCACCTCTCACCTCTGCCGCAGGCAGGTGGCATAAATGAAAGTGTGTCTGTAATCCACCCAGCATTTGATTAATGCTAACATTGATTGGAACTCGCAGGTCAAAATGGAAAATTAATTCCTCTAAAGTTACAAGTGCAATCGCTAATGAGCAGTCAGCAGACTCCCTGGCAGGGCATGCTAATTCTTTGAGCTTAAAGGTATCAGAAGAGTAATTGCACCATAGGAGATCAGCAGCTAATTTTCCCTGGATGCTCATGGAGTCTTCCTGGTTTAACCCTTGCAGCAGAAAAGTGCGATGTGAGACACACACACACACCGTCCCCCCCCCAACCCAGGCCCCAGCATCTGGAAGCTGAACCTTGTGATATTGGCTTCAAGAAATATATCTCCTTTTGATCATCAAGTCTCAGCGTTCCTACAATAAATGTGACTTCACATGTTTGGAAAGTATCAAGAAGATGCTTTTTGGAGGGGCAGCAGCTTCCCTAGGACAGAAGAACATGATCCCCCAGGCTAGGTGTGGGACCAGTCCATTTTCACTTTGAATTTAGCTAGTGCTTTGATTTTTTTTTCTGATTACTAAGACTCTTTGCTCTATAGAAGCTCTGCAATGAGATACCAAGCAGGGGCTTCCTGATGGAGTGGCCTGTGAGAACCACAGGTTGGGAATTAGGGAGCCCATAGCTGCCACACTTAGCGAGGACCCAGAACAGTGGACAATGACAGAACACCCACCTAACAAAGATGAAGTCAATGTCTACACCAACAAGCACCTCACACAGTGCAACTTCAGATGCCCGGATCCCAGATCAACTAAGACAATAAACCTCCTCTAGAAGCCAGAAACCCTATCGCAATAGCCTTGAGAAAGGGGATGCAACTGGAACATAAGATAGGGACTTCAAAACAGTAATTATGAGTATGCTTGAAGACCTTAAAGAGAATATGAAAAATGCCTCAATAAAGATGGTGAAACCACCATCTTTTCAATGAAATAATGAAGAGAAGAGAGAGACAAAGGTAGATTTTAACAAGGAAATAGAATCACTAAGAAAGAAAATCCCAACTGAAATAAAACTGGGAAAGATAACTAAGGATGTCAAACAAAAGCCTCAGAAGTAAGCCTCACTAGAAAAAAAAAAACCCAAAATCCCCAAACCAAACAACAACAACAACAACAAAAAGCCAACCCAAATCAACACCACCAGCAGCAACAACAAACCAGACACACACTAAGGAAAGAATTTCAAGTCTTGAAGACAAGGAAGAAGAAACAGATAGCTAGGTCAAAGAAATAATAACGCTAAGAGAAAAAAAAAAATCTAGGCACAAAACATCAAGAAAATCTGGGACACTATGAAAAGACCAAACCTATGAATAATAGATGTTGAGGAAGGAAAAGAAACCCAGGTCAAAGGCACAGAAAGTAAAAATTAAGAAGGGTGCTTCCCCAATCAAAAGCAAACTTATTGGCTCAGGACCCCCAAGACCAAGTTCTCAGACCAAGCTCTCAACACAAAGGAAATTTATTTGCCCCAGAGGGACAGAGGGCAGGGATAAGGGACAAAAACAGGAGCTATAGAAAAGGGAGAGGGGGGAAGGGAACAAAGAAGAAGGGAGGAAGGGGACAAAAGGGAGGGAGGGAGGAGGGGATTATTTGTCCAGGAGGATAAAGGATTGCCTCTAGATAGAGAGGAGACAGAGGTGGCACATAAGAAAATGGTGGTTTATAAAGGTACAGGGGGAAACCCTGTGTGAGGAGGAGTGTTTAATTTTTATTACACATGTCAATTAGATGAACCACAGGGGACTTTTAATTTCTGGACTTCAATACTTTGATAGCTGGGCCTTGGTGGTCAGCTTTGGGAGGAGGAAGTGGCCAAATAAAGCAATAGACATTGGGTGGCTATCCTTAGGAATGTGATTTGATTTTGTTTGTTTGTTTGTTTGTTTGTTGTTTTTAGGAAGGCAGAGAGAATCTGAAAGAATGGCAAGGTCTGTCAGAGTTATGCTCTACACTTGAGCTAGCCAGAGTTCCTTCAAAAAGAAAGATGCCTCTCATGGTATATAGAAGGCATGCAGAACACCAAATAGATAGGACCAGAAGAAAAATTCCCCCATCACACATAATAATTAAAACACTAAATATGCAGAATGAAGAAAGGATATTCAAAGCTGTAAGGAAAAAAGACCAAGAGACATAAAGGCAAGCCCATTAGAATAACAGCTGACTTTTCAATGGAGATTCTAAAAGTCAGAGGGGCATGGATGGAATTTTCAGAGATCACAGATGGCAGCCTCAACTATTATACCCAGCAAAACTATCAATTACAATTGACAGAGAAAGAAAAACTTCGACAAAAAAAATTTATGCAATTTCTGTTCATTGACCCATTTCTACATAACCCACTAGAAGGAAAAAATTAACTACACCTAAGAAGATACAAGGAATAAATAATTCCAAAACAGCTAGTCAAGGGGTGGGGGCACAATGTAACAATAAGATAGTAGGAAGTAATAAACACTAATAACTCTCAATACTAATGGTCTAAATTTCCCCATAAAAAGACATAGAGTACAAAACTGAATTGGAAAACAGGATCCATCTTTATTTCTTATCCAAGAAGCGCACCTCATCACCAAGGAGAACTATTACCTTGGGGTAAAAGGGTGAAAAAAAGTATTACAATAAAATAGAATCAAGAAGCAAGCAAGGGGAGCAATTTAATGTCTAACAAAGCAGACTTCAAAACTAAGTAGAAGAGATGGGGGAAGATATTATAATCTCATTAAAGTCCAGTTACAATTATAAACAGTTGTGCCCCAAACACAATGACACTGCACTGGCTGGTTTTGTGTGTCAACTTGACACAAGCTTGAGTTATCACAGAGAAAGGAGCCTCAGTTGAGGAAATGCCTCCATGAGATCTAGCTATAAGGCATTTTCTCAAGGGTGAGGGCCCCTTGTGGGTGGTGCCATCCCTGGGCTGGAAGTCTTGGGTTCTATAAGAAAGCAAGCTGAGCAATCCAGGGAAAGCAAGCCAGTAAGGAACATCCCTCCATGGCCTCTGCATCAGCTCCAGCTTCCTGACCTGCTTGAGTTCCAGTCCTGACTTCCTTTGGTGATGAACAGCAGTGTGGAAGTGTAAGCTAAATAAACCCTTTCCTCCCCAACTTGCTTCTTGATCATGATATTTGTACAGGATAGAAATCCTGACTAAGACAGGCACTCAAATTCATAAAAAGAAATACTATTACAGCTAAAATCATATTGATCCTAATACAGGGGTCACCTAAATACCCCACTCCTGGCAATAGACAAGTTATCCAGACAAAATCTAAACAGAAACATTGGAGTTAAATAACATCATAACTTAAATGGACTTAACAGATGTCTATAGAGTATTTCACTCAAACACTAAAGAATATACTTTCATCTTAGCAGACCATGGGACCTTCTCCCAAACTGACCACATGTTTAGACTTAAAGCAAGTCTCAAAAGTTAAAAAAAAAAAAAAAAAGAAAGAAAGAAAGAAAGAAATAACACTTTTTGCCGTGTATCTTATCTGACCACCATAAAATTGGATGTCAACAATAGAAATGGCAGAGAGCATACAAACTCATGGAAGCTGAAAAACTCACGACTGAAGGAAACTTCCATTTCTGTGATGAGAAATTATGACCAAAACAACTTAAAGAAAAATTAGTTTGTCAATGGCTTACATTTTCTGAGGACGAGAGTCCACGACTGTCATGGTGGGGAACATGACAGCAGACAGGCAGGTATGATGTTGGAGTAGTAGGTGAGAGTTTATATCTGAACCTACAAACATGAGGCAGAGAGGAAGATAATAGGGAATAAGATGGACTTTTGAAACCTCAAAGCCCACCCACAGTGGCACACTTCACAATCCTTCCTGAGTAGTTCTACCAACTGGGAACTAAATATTCAAATATATTCAAATACATGAGCCTACAGGCAACATTTAATTCAAACCACCACAAGACAGAAATAAATAAAGAAAAAATTAAAGACCTGTTAGAATTGAATGCAAATGAAAACACCACATATCCATGTGGTCCTTAATGAAGGCTGTTTTCAAAGACAAGTACACAGCACTAAATGCCTAAACAAACAAAAAACACAAGAGAAATTCTGTGTTAATAACACAATGTCACACTTGAAAACTCTAGAAAAACAAGAAGAAAATGATACCTCAAAAGATATGGGAAGAAATAATCAAACTCAGGGCTGAAATAAAAGTAACAAAAACAAAATACAACAAATCAATGAAATTAAGGGTTGTTTTCTTGAGGAAAAAAAAAAAGTAAACCCTTAGCCAAATTAACTAAAAGATGGGGAGAGAAGATACAAAGTAATAAAATTAGAGATGTAAAGAGTGACAATTCAGCACATATTGAGGCAGCTCGGAGAATCATTCAGAATCGCTATTCCACCAAACTGGAAAATCTAACAGAAGTAGATGAATTACTTATTACATATGACCTACTAAAGTTAAACAAGGGTGAAATAAACAATCCAAACAAAGCCATGTGCCCAGTGAGAGAGATAATCAAAACCCTCCCAACCAAAAAAGTGTCTGGGGACCAAAGGATCCACTGCACAATTCTACCAGACCTTCATAGAAGAACTAATACCAATACTCCTGGAAGTATAGCAGAAAATAAAATCAGAAGAAACAGTTTCTAATTCTTTTTATGAAGCCACTATTACCCTGGTGCCAAAACCACAAAAATACAACAACAACAACACATCACTGGCCAGTACCCTGCATGAACATAGATGCAAAGACCATCAGTGAAATACTTGCAAACCAAAATTTTAAGAGCACATCAAAAAGATTATCCAACATGATCAAGTTGACATCATCTCAGAAATGCAGGAATGGTTTGAGGTAAATAGATAAATGTAACTCACCACATATACAGCCTGAAAGACAAAAACCACAGGGTCATCTCACTAGATGTAGAAAAGGCCTTTGTAAAAATCCAACACTATTTTTTCATAAAAGTCCTAGAGAGACTACAGATACAAAGGAAATACTTCAACATAATAAAGATGATTTATAGCAAGCCCATAACCAACATCAACATAAGCAGAGAGAAACTCAAATCATTTCTGTTAAAATTGGGAGCAAGACAAGGATCCCATTCTTCTTCTTCTTCTTCTTCTTCTTCTTCTTCTTCTTCTTCTTCTTCTTCTTCTTCTTTTTTTTTTTTT
>JADRCD010217380.1:43541-56355 GCA_019843815.1 Montemys delectorum
CTCCTCCTCCTCCTCCTCCTCCTCCTCCTCCTCCTCCTCCTCCTCCTTTAAAATTCCCCAACTGTAGCCTTCACTCAGAGATAAGCAGGATAGAGAGAAGCTTGAACTGATTGATATGTCTTAATTCCTAAAAAACTTGAGTCAGGGCTAACCATCCTGCCATGATGTGTATGAGCTCATTGTAGTCTTTTCCTTTATAAAGCTGGCCCTGAGAAATGTTTGAGGTCCAGCCTTAGCTCCTGAGTTTATGCTGCAGCCCTGGTCAATCAGTCTTTAGGTGTGTGCTCAATAAACTATCCCTATCTGACTGAGTCCAGTGGTTTTTGAGATGATTTCTGAACTCCAACATGCAATACCCACCAAAATTTCAACACAACTCTTCAGAGAAATTGAATAAAATAACCTTCAATTTCATATGGAAATATATGAACTGAGCAGAGTTAAAAGAGTCCTGAATAAGAGAACTGCCTAAGGCACTCTTTTTTATCTACCATCCCCAGTAGAGCTGTAATGTGAAAAAGAAAAAAAAAAAAAAACTCACAATGGTAATATGGATCCTGAAGTGGCCACTTCCTGTAGAACTCCCAGTGGAGGAATAAGGACCACAACCCACCCACAAAGCCTTTGACCCCATATGTGTCCTGCCTACAAGATGTGCAGGGACAAAGACTGAGCAGAGACTGAGGGAATGGCCAACCAATGACTGCCCCAACCTGAGACTTATCCCATGGGCAAGATCCAATTCCTGATACTATTAATGATACTCAGTATGCTTGCAGACAGCAACCTAGTATAACTGTCCTCTGAGAGGCTCTACCCAGTAGCCAATGGAAAGAGATGCAGAGACCCACAGCCAAATGTTATCTGTGGGTATAAGAACAAATATTTAGAATGTAGTTAGGGATCATATTGGTTTAATAAAGTAGCAGTTATAGATTTCCTGCCAAGGTTCATGACTTTACTAGCCTTGGGTAGTTGTCTAAATTTCCAGTACCAAGCATAATTTTTCTCTTGTTGAGCAGGTCTTACATCCAAAGAGAGAGCTGTTGGTTACTATCAAGGTATGTGTGCCACTACTACACCCTTCAAGTTTTTAGGTCATGTTGGTCATTCTTGTGGTTCCATGGTCATTGTAGCAGGGTGGGATTATTGGTTGCTTCCCTTCTTAGGAAACTTGCATGGTGTCTTCTGGTATGATGAAGGGCAGTTATTGGGAAGTGTCTTAGGGTTTCCATTGCTGTGAAGAGACACCATAACCAAGGCAACTCTCATAAAGGACAACATTTAATTTGGGCTGGCTCACAGTTTCAGAGATTCAGTCCATTATCATCATGGTGGGAAGCATGGCAGCATCCAGGCAGACATGGTCAAGATCTCTACATCTTGATCTGAAGACAGCTGGGAGGAAACTCTATTCTGCATTGATACTTGAGCATAGGAAGGAAGTACTTGAGTATTGGTACTGTGTAGGATCAAAGCCTGCCTACACAGTGACACACTTCCTCCAACAAGGCCACACCCATCTAGCAAGGCCACACCTCCTAATAGTGCCACTTCCTATGGGCCAACCGTATTCAAACCACCACAGAAAGGATGCTTTCGGGTCGAATCTTTTCCTTTTGTTTGTTTTGTCCTATTCTGATGTGTTCATTTTTGTTTTGTTTTATTTTAATCCCTTAGAAGCCTGTTTGTTTTCTATTGAGAGACAGAAAGGTGGATCTGGTTGGGAAGAGAGGTGGGAGGAACTTAGAGAAATAGAGAGGAAGGAAAACTATAATCTGGATATATTATGTGAGAAAAAAATCTATTTTCAATAAAAGGAAAAAAAATGAGAATTGCTAAACAAAAATAAATGATGTGTTTGTGTATCAAGTTGACAAAGGGGTCAGTTATGCTGGCTGATTTTTGTCAACTTGACACAAACCTAGATCTATCTGAGAAGAAGGAAGCACAGTTGAGAGATTCCTCTATAAGACTGGCCAGGAGGCAAGCTTGTGGAGCATTTTCCTCATTAAGGATTGATGTGGGAGTGTCCAGCACACTGTGTGCAGTGCTACTGCTGCACCAGGTGGTCCTGGGTTGTAAAAGGGAGCAGAGGCTGATCAAGGCATGACGAACACCCAAATAAAGTTTCTCCATGTCCCCTGCTTCAGTTCTTGACTCCAGGTTCCTGCTCGGACTCGCTTTGATCCTCCTTGAAGCATGATAGGGAAGTGTAAGATGAAATAAACCCTTTTCTCCCCCCAAGTTGCTTGTGGTCATGGTGTTTTGTCACAGGAATAGAAACCCTAACTAAGACACTCTGTTAGACTTAAGAAGTGCTGAGCCTGTTGTGCTGGTGCCCACCAGTAGGAAACACTATAGAGGCCGGAAGAGGAGCACCTGCTCAAGGCTAGCCTCAAAGGGTTATTAAAAGAAAAAAGACACAAAATTGGGGGGATGTAGGGGTGGGCCTGAGAGGAATTAGGGGGAGGAGTTGGGAGTAAATTTGAACAAAATACATTGTATGAAATCCTCAAATAATATTTTTTTTTTTATAAAAGAAAGATGGCTTCAAAAAAATCAGTTGTGTTTTACTATGTAGCATAGGATAACCTCAAACTCAAACCTTACTTGAGGAATGAGTGGAAATTAGGTTTTATCCAAGTGTTTGAGATACAAACAGAATCAGGAGCAGCCGAGAGCTTCCCTGTCTTTGGTCCACAAATAAATATTACTGAGAATAATAATAATAATAATAATAATAATAATAATAATAATAATAATAATACAAATAAGCCACTGTATTTTCACAATTCCACCAGCAGATCTAGTGTCTAGAACAAGTCTGCTATCCATTGAGATTGATGACCTCCATTTGATCTCTAGGACCTCCACGAACGTGCTCATGTAGGAGTTTTTCTACTGAGAGATCTCTCTTTTATGCTTTGAAGGCTCACAGTGCCCTGCTAGAGAGCCACTAAAGAGATAAACCAGTAGACATTTTGCCTGCATGGCTCTGCCAGAGGCCTGCAAAGAGATCGTCTAACTCGGTGCTTCTCAGTCTTCCTAGTGCTGTGACCCTTTAATTCAGTTCAGTTCCTCATGTTCTGCTGACCGCCCTCCCCCACCATAAAACTATTTCATTGCCACTTCAGAGCAGTAATTTTTGCTACTGTTATGAACTGTAACGTAAACCTCCCCTATTGAGGAGAGTTGCTACGCAACTCCTGTGAAAGGGTTGTTCAGTGGTCAAAGGGTTAAAAACTGCCGGTTTAAATAGAAGGGAGATTGGCCCCTGAATTCATCCATAACCCAGGTTAACCTGCAGTTCATAAGACGTCTGCATGTAAATTCTGATTTCTGAATTACTTTGTGAAGTTTATTCATCTAAGGGATTGGGACATTTCTTGATATTCTAAGTACATTGCTCATTTGTTTGCCCAACATCAATTAAAAAAAAAAAAAACAGATAGTATGTGTGTAAGCCTGGCTACAGACTCCCTCTAAGCCTCAGTGAACTGCTCATGTTTACCCAAGAGCTATTAGTAGAAAGGGTGATTTTACAACAGGAACGTGTGTGTGAGCTTAGTAAAGAAAACATGAAGAAAAAAAAAAGAAAGAAAGAAAACATGACCCATGGCTGGAGGACCGTCACATAATTTCAAAAGGCAAAATTCTTCTATACCAAATAAACAAGAGGAGGAAACTATGGCATTTTTCGTTATTGTTTAATTAGAATAGAAATTTTGAAGATGAAAAATGATAAACCCTAGCGCTTCTAGCACAGCCATCCTCAGGTTCTGAGATGTTACGGCGAAGTTTTCCATCAGAAGGCAGAAGGTCACGGTGGGACCTACGCCAAAGCAGGTTTGCTGGTCCCTCCCTTCCCAGTCCCAGGCCTGTGTCTGGGGACAGTTGACCTTTCCAGTCCAGGGTTCTGAATCTGGAGAAAAAAAAAATGTGTCTGTGCTGAACGCGGAGGCGTGTTTTGTAATTGCTTCCTGAACTATATGGTGTAGCAATTACAGACCTAGTACTTCAGTAGTGCTCAGTAGTATATGAAGCCTAGACACCAATTAAGCTATTCTGAAAGATGGTCATAGGTGTTATGCAAATGCATTTTATGCGGTTTATCCAGCCTCCAGGAAGTTTTCTATCTGAGAAGTTCTGGAAACATCTGCTGGAATGGCCTACGGACAACCGTATATTGTTGAAAAAAAAAAAAACCAAGGTTACCAAATGGTTTGTCTTCATGATCAACACAATTGTTTTCTTACAAATATTAAATAAGAAACTTAACAAATTGATTATGAATGTTAATAATAAATATTAGATAAGTAGACACACATTTCTTAGTGTCCCTCTTTAGCTCTGCCTATGAGAGTGAGGGCAGGAGGATAGTCACCGTAGGAGGGAAAATGAAGAGACAGGTCAGGAATGAGCTGAGCGCTGTGAGTTCCCTCTTGGGCCAGGCTCCTTTGCTGACATTACTTAGTGGAAGTTTGGCATGCTGGACCAGGAACTCGGGGTGGCCACCACCAGTTTTCTGTGCTTATTAAAGTTCTGTTTTACCCTTCAGTGGTTACACTACGTTATATAAAGATACTGAGTTGTCCACACAGGGACCATGTCTTAGTTTGGATTTCTATTGCTAGATAGAACACCATGACCAAAAAGCAAGCTGGGGTGGAAAGGGTTTATTTGGCTTACACTTCTTTTTTTTTTTTTTTTTCAACTTTTATTGTGTTATGATGAGAAAAGTTACATGATTTCAATTTATCTGAATTTGTTAACATTTAAAAACATATTTTAAGTAAATAGAATTAAATCACATTCTTGTTTCCCTTTTGTACTCCAACTCCTCCCAGAGACCCCCCCTTCAATGCCTACAATATCTTTTTTTGTCATATTCCTTAAAAATTATAAAAATTATAACAATAAAAATAAACATTATAAAAGTTGTTTGATATAAAACAATCAATTTAACAGTGTTATATAGATGCTTGTCTACAGCATTACTGAAAATACATACATTTTCTCAATATAAATTTTAAATAACTCCAAACATATTAACTGTATATTTCAAAATAATACATCACTGCTAGTATTTTCTTAAATGAACATAAATATATAAAGTCTTTCTGTTTGTTTGTTTTGTATTTAGTAGAGTTTAAAATCTTGGCTCTTACTATGGTACAAGCCCAAAATAAGAACAATTTTTAGACATTGGATTTCCTTGTAATAAGGCTGTACTTCAATGACCCTCACATCACCAAAGGATTTTACCTCCATCGTAGCTAAGCTGAGAGCTGACGGTTCTGCTGCGCCAAGGAATGAATTGTAGGCACAATTTTTGGATACAGACTTCCTGCTATGGTCAAAACTATTTGACTTGAGTGAGTGACTTTATTCTCAGGCCACACAGAACAGGTCACATTCATTTAAGAAATTGAGTAGGTATTAAGATGGTCTATCCATAAAGTCATTCACCAACTGTTTCAATGAACAATGATTCTGCTTGGAGGGTGGGTGTGGGTAAGAATCTGGTTCATTGGCTGTGATAATTTGGAAAAGCATTCATCTCAGAGAAAGAGTAACTTGTAAAGTCCTCTTCTTCAAACTTGATACAAGAGCTACAAATGTCAAGCAAAGCATTCAGTCTCACTCTTTGTTGTTCTCTTTCCTACAAGCCACCTCCCAAGCTAATTGTCTATGTCTCCCTTGGGTATATAAATACTTTTGAAATATGTAAGCTGTTCTGAAAACCATAGTATAGTGTAAAGACATGAAATAAGCAATACTACTAATAGAGAGGCTGAGATAGGAGAAGCAAGATTACAAGACCCTTATGTTGTACACAGCCAGACACTATCACAAACAAACAAGCTGAAAGTGCATATAGATTGTAAAATGTTGGACCTATTTCTCCAATTACCAAATTAGAGAGACCATTTGATGATGATCAACAAATTTCTAATTACTCATATTTTTGGATTTCAATCAATTAGGATATGCTGGTAATATTAATTTTCATATTAAGATATTAAGAAAAAGTAATTGTCACTTCTTGTTGTTTTTGTTATAAGAGGTGGAATTAGATTTGTGTGGATTTGTTGAAAGATTACTTTCTTGCTTCTTCTAGGGTGTAGTTTTGCCCCTTATGTTGATGTTTTCCATCTATTATCCTTTGTAGGGCTGGATTTGTGGAAAGATATTGTGTACATTTTGTTTTGTCATGGAATATCTTGTTTTCTCCATCTATGGTAATTGAGAGTTTTGCTGAGTATAGTAGCCTGGGCTGGCATTTGTGTTCTTGTAGGGTCTGTATGACATCTGCCCAGGATCTTCTGGCTTTCATAGTCTCTGGTGAGAAGTCTGGTGTAATTCTGATAGGCCTGCCTTTATATGTTACTTGCCTTTTTTCTCTTATTGCTTTTAAAATTCTTTCTTTGTTTAGTGCATTTGATGTTTTGATTATTATGTGACAGGAGGAATTTCTTTTCTGGTCCAGTCTTTTTGGAGTTTTGTAGGCTTAATTACTTTTTTTAATATCTTAATAAGAAAATTAATATTACCAACATATCCTAATCGATTAAAATCCAATAATATGAGGAATTAGAAATTTTGTTGATTATCATCCAATGGTCTCTCTAATTTGGTAATTGGTGAAATAGGTCCAACATTTTACAATCTATATGCACTTTCAGCTTGTTTGTTTGTGATAGTGTCTGGCTGTGTACAACATAAGGGTCTTGAAATCTTGCTTCTCCTATCTCAGCCTCTCCATTAGTAGTATTGTTTATTTCATGTCTTTACACTATACTATGGTTTTCAGAACAGCTTATATATTTCAAAAGTATTTATATACCCAAAAGAAACATAGACGATTAACTAGGGAGGTTGATTGTAAGAGAACAACAAAGAGTGAGACTGGATGCTTTGCTTGAGGTTTGTAACTCTTGTATGAAGTTTGAAGAAGAGAACTTTATAAGTTACTCTCTCTGAAATGAATGTTTTTCTAAATTATCACAGCTAGTGAATCAGATTCTTACTCACACGTAATGTCTGTGCCACCCTCCAACCAGAACCATTGTTCATTAAAACACTTGTTGAAAGACTATGGATAGACCATCTTAATACCTACACCATTTCTTAAATGAATGTAACCTGTTCTCTGTGGCCTGAGAATAAAGTCACAAGTAAAAAAGCTTTGACCATAGCAGGAAGTCTGTATCCAAAATTCGTGCCTACAATTCATTCCTTGGCGCAGCAGAACTGTCAACTCTCAGCTTAGTTATGATGGAGGTAAAATCCTTTGGTGATGTGAGAGTCACTGAAGTACAGCCTTATTACAATGAAATCCAGTGTCTATAAATTGTTCTTATTTTGGGCTTGTGCCACAGTAAGAGCCAAGATTTTAAACTCTACTAAATATAAAACAAACAAAAAGACTTTATATATTTATGTTCATTTAAGAAAATACTAGTAGTGATGTATTATTTTGAAGTATACAGTTAATATGTTTGGAGTTACTTAAAATTTCTATTGAGAAAAATGTATTTTCACTATTGCTGTAGATGAGTATCTACATAAGACTGTTAAATTGATTGTTGTTTTATATCAAACAACTTTTATAATATTTATTTTTATTGTTATAATATTTTATAAATTTTAAGGAATATGACAAAAAAGATATTGTAGGTATTGAAGCCTGGGTCTCTGGGGGGAGTCGGGGTACAAAAGAGAAACAAGAATGTGATTTAATTCTATTTACTTAACATATGTCTTTAAATGTTAACAAATTCAGATAAATTGAAATCCTGTAACTTTTCTCATCATAACACAATAAAAGTTTTTTTTTAAAAGAAAAGAAAAGAAAAGAAAAGAAAATGCCTTACAGCTGAACCAGGGAGGTATTTTCTCAATTAAGGATTCCTTCTTTCTGATGACTCTAGTTTGTGTGTCAAATTGATGTGGACTACCAGCACAGACCCTTTACCTAGTCAAGCACATTTCCTATGGTGGGCATTCTTCTGCTCTGACCTTCCTTTAGCAGGCCCGGACAAGTGGACAAGATGCTGCTATTTGGAGTACAACCGTGTCTCATGGAGCTGAAGAGGATGTACTTGAATCTATGTATATGGAAATAAAGACCAAACTGACCTTTGTTCTAGGTGGCAAGCTCATAGATGAGTTCTTTGCTCTTTTTCTTTCTTTTCTTTTCTTTTTTTTTTGTTTTTTATTTATTTTTGTTTTTTTTTGTTTTTTTTTTTTTTTTTTTGAGACAAGGTTTCTCTGTGTAGCCTTGGCTGTCCTGGAACTCACTCTGTAGACCAGGCTGGCCTCGAACTCAAAAATCCGCCTGCCTCTGCCTCCCAAGTGCTGGGATTAAAGGCGTGCGCCACCACTGCCTGCCTCTTTTTCTTTATTTAGTATTTAATAAGGTGAAAGTGTTTTATGAAGAGTAGTATAGCTCTCTACTATTTAAAATAGAGCAAGCTGTGAGGCTTATCCCCTACTAGAAGTGATGGGGCTCCCACTTGCCAAAGTGAAACTGTGGGACCCTGGGAGTGAGCTCCGGCCTCCACCATGCAGACCTCTACCCTGCCTGAACAGCCTCCACCACTGCCCTGGGCCCTGTGGCTCTGACACCAGATTGATGCACAGGACCAATTTACAGCCGATCTCTCCATGTGCCCCAAGTCAAGGCCCTTGGGGGTCACTAGAACTTAGATACAAAAGCCTCTCCCATGCAGGAGATCTACAGAACACCCATCTCTGGGACGCAAACAAACTGCTCCAAGAACTGAAAGAACCCAATAAAGTCCTTGCAGGAACCTGGCAAGGCTGGAGCTGGATCCTGGTTCTTCCAGGGCTTTTCAGGCATCCATGCTAGTCACAGAGGTTGTCTAACCCAAATCTAGAGATCTAGTCAGGGTCGGGGGGCTGAAGAGAGCCAATGATGTGTACCTCTGCTGCCAGTATGTCGAAGGATACATCACCATCATCCAAGTCAGCCGTGAATATCCGTTGAAGTGCAGTGGAGTTGGAAAATTTGCAGGAGGAAAACACAATTTGATGAAGAAACTTGGAAGTTCTTCGTAATTTAATTTTCCTAAATGCAATAGCTACAGTGGAATATATCTGCTTTCCCTCCTCCCCTTGGCATGATTTATTTATTTACTTTCCAGGGTTTAATCATATCTTGAGTATTAAATATTAAATCGATTCTCTTCCCAAAGACATGACTTAGAACGCCAAGGGGATATTAAATTTAATCATCCTTGGCAATTATTTGGCACTGTCCTGGAAAATTAGTTGCAGCAGCTGTGAGAACACGGAGTCCAAAGTCTTTAGCTACATTGTATCTGACAAAGTGGGTGCCCCCAGGCCTGCTGCAGCCAACCAGCCCTCCCCCGGGCACAATACTAATGCATCCTGGCCTGCGACTCCATCATAATTGAATTGTAAGAAACTCACAGGAAGCCTCCAAAAATTATTCTTCAATATCTGATTTTGAGAGCATTCATATTTCCCTTTCCATTTCTTTTTAATTCTTGTAAAAGCAAAAATCAATCCATTTTTGGAATGTTAGCCTCTAGGGGCTGCTGTTCTGCATGCTATGGACACCTGGTCACCAGTTAACATCAGTTCTCACACCTTCCTGGGTTGGAGACTGAACAAAGAAACTGACATTTTTAGAACAGGAAAAAGTGGTGCATCTCATGATTATATATTTCTGTAGCTAGACCATGGAAATACAAGACGAGTTAATGAACCCGAAAAACGGGTTTTCTGCTTTTTCTTACAATTCCCATGAGCAAACTGGTATGAGGGTTTTCTGGTTTTTGTTTTTGTTTTTTGTTTTGTTTTGTTTGTTTGTTTGTTCTTTGTTTTGTTTGTTTTTGACCATTTACCATTTTCATTTAAAAGAATCTGTTGTGGCCGTGCGGTGGTGGCGCACGCCTTTAATCCCAGGATTTGGGAGGCAGAGGCAGGCGGATTTCTGAGTTCAAGGCCAGCCTGGTCTACAGAGTGAGTTCCAGGACAGCCAGGGCTATACAGAGAAACCCTGTCTCGGAAAAAGAAAAAGAAAAGAAAAGAAAAATCTGTTGTCGATTTGGTTCAATGCTTCTTATGTCAATTCAGTCCCCCAAATTACATGGGACTCCACACGGAAGAAGCTGAGGGACCCCGCCCTCAGTAAGTTTTGATTGGTAAATAAAGTTGCAATCAGCCAGGGAGACAGAGGTGGGACTTTTAGGATTCCTGGGGAAGGGACTGCGAAGGAGAAGGAAGGAGTTAGCTGCAGGCGGGTGGGGGGGGTGTTTAAGAGCCAGGAAGAGCGCCCCTCCTTTAAATGCCCCACTCCAGCACTGGGTCTAGGGCAACAACAATGGAATATAGATTTTAGTAAGTAATAACTCAGGAATATCAGAGGAGAGGCGTTAGCCACATGGAGGTTTGGGGGTGGCCCAGCCATTGAGCTGTTTAAGGCATATTAAAATGCAACACTGTGTCTGTGTCTTTCATTTGGGAGCCCAGAACATTGGGGTTGTGTAGCGAGGAATGCATAGCTGCTGGTGGGTCGATTTAAGCAGGATTTATTGGTTACTGCAACGAGAATTATGTTTAGCGTAAGAAATGTACTTTGGGGCTGGAGAGGCGGCTCAGTGGTTAAGAGCACTGACTGCTCTTCCGAAGGTACTGAGTTCAAATCCCAGCAACCACATAGTGGCTCACAACCATCCCTAATGAGATCTGATGCCCTCTTCTGGTGTGTCTGAAAACAGCAACAATGTACTTACATATACTAAATAAATAAATCGTTAAAAAAAAAAAGAAATGTACTTTGGCGAATAAGTTGGAGAAGAAAACAGTGTTATTAATTGGACATGGTGGTGTATGTCTGTAATCCTAGTATTTGGAAGGTAGAGACAGGAGGATCAAGAATTCGAGGCTAGCCTCAGTTACAATAGTGAGCTCAAGGATAGCCTGGACTATGCAGAACTTTACCTCCAAAAAGTCAAAGTGGAGTCAAGGAGAAAGTCACGGTGAGACCCTGTTTCAAGTACCCTATCAAACGTGTATATTTTTTAAGTTAAAAAAGAAAATGGCAGCTGGGCAAGGGTGGTGCATGCCTTTAATCTCAGCATTTGGGAGGCAGAGGCAGGTGGATTTCTGAGTTCGAGGCCAGCCTGGTCTACAGAGTGAGTTCCAGGACAGCCAGGGCTACACAGAGAAACTTGGTTTAAAAAAATTCCCCCAACAAAAAAAAATTATAAAAAATCCCCCTTCAGACTGAATGTCCCTCCCTTCTACTTCCTGTGTGTCTCTCTATCCGTCCTCCTGACTTCCTCCTAATCTCTCTGTTAACTCTTTATCCCCGTGTCCACTACCTGTCAACTGGTTCTGCCGCTTGACTTATGATTGACTTTATTTAATCCTGTTTACAATAAACAGATGGCTCTTGGATTAAAGGTGTGTTCTAGGGTTGAGCCACATCACAACTCAAAACGGATTTTTGTTTTTGTTTTTGTTTTTGTTTTTTTTTTCAGTGAACAGCACAATCTCAGGGATTACAGTGTACGCAAACACCCTGTAACAGCATGATATATGTATGTACATCGATGTGTGTATGTAACCGACCAAAACGGACATGTGCCCACTTCTTGGTTGCTTCCCACGTTGGACAGCGATCACTAGCATTGGTGTCCTGGTGTCCCCAGAAGAATTCTCCAGTCACTCTTTGTTCCCGGGAGGCACACCGTATTGGATGGAGTACAGCACAGCATCTTTTCTTGTCATTGGCTCTGTCACTGCCTTCGCCTGGGTAAGGACCGTGATGGGCAGGGGCCAGCACCCCTCTGCCTGGTTCACTCTGAGCTCCCAGTTTAGGCTCTGGCCGGCTTTCCTGCAGGGCAGGTGTCATGGTTCTTTTGCTCTGCTACATCTGGGACACAGCAGACAAGTAGCCAGAACAGGGGGCAGCTCAACCAGGACCCTCTGTGGATACTTTTCGAAGATGACAGATGGGTAGAGCTTGTCACAAGGACCCTCAGCTCTGGTCAGTTCTTGCGTCAGAAGCATCCAGTGGTATCCACCATACCTAGTCGGACTGAAGCCAAGGAGTACTAGGGACCTCCTTTCCCCTACCTAACTCCCTAGCCCTTCCCCCTCCCCCTCCCCCGCCCCATTCCTATTCAGTATTTCTCGCCAGGCTTTGTTCTTTCCAAAAGTGGAGCAGGACTACACCCTCAGACTCAGAGTTATATTTTCCCTGCTTGGTTGCCCTGCTCCTTGGGCCACTATTAGGTCTGCTCAGAGTTATATTTTCCCTGCTTGGTTGCCCTGCTCCTTGGGCCACTATTAGGTCTGCTCGAAGGAGACCTTCTCAGACTCTCTCTCAAGCCCTGAATTCCAACTCCTCTCCTCACTGGTCTCATTTAATTTGAGGCCCCTTCTCTAGACACTGTTTCACTACCACCTCATGAAGTCCACAAAGATTTTTGTCTTAGGATTCTGATGAAAGTAAAGAAATGTGTTTTGCCACCATCCTTGGGGCTGGAGAGATGGCTCAGCTGCTCCAATCACTGCGTGTTTTTTCAGAGGGCCCCTCGGTTGATTCCAAGCATCCATACGACAGCTCACAACTCCAGTTTCGAGGGAACTGATGCCTTTTACTGGCCTCTGTGGGAACTGCACATGTGGTATACAAACATACATGTAGGCAAAACACTCATGCATATAAAATAAAAAATAAAAGTTAAAAAGACCCAGTCCCATCCTCCCCTCAAAGCCTACCTCACATGATATCATGGAGTTCCAATTC